>JALQSN010000132.1:0-115157 GCA_023690525.1 Holotrichia oblita | reverse complement strand
TCATAGAATACTAGTTTGGACTTCTTAAGGCAGCAAAATCAGTTTGCATTAAATCATTCAAAAATAAGAAAAATAAAAAGCAGAAATTAATCTCAATAAAGCAAATATTATCAATGGCATTATGCAGGATTTATTATTATGAATTTTATATTGAGAAATCATTTAAATGATTGCTAAAATGCAATTTATTGTATGAGTTCATTTTCGCTACAATAATTATTAATTAATCTTCATTTAATTATCAATAATAAATAGTTCTTGCTTTATCTATCAATAAAATTATACTTCCTTTATAATATTGGTGAGGTAGATTTTATATGGTTAAAATAGATTTATATTACAAAGATATTATCAAGTTAATTAAAACAAATCGTAAAAAAGGACAATTGCATTGTTTTTTTTATTTGATAATTTTCATTGTAATAATTTTTCAAGCAGTTTATCAAATTACTTTTAAAAAAACAGAAAGTTTATTGTTTAGCATTTTTGTAGCAACTATTATATGCTATTACTTTTGCCAAGGCTTTATCTATTTGATAGGAATATTCTTTTACCATACAAAAATTCCTGGTAATAAGAAATTATTTAGTTTTTTATCATTAAGACTTGAGGAAGAAAGAAAGATTTTAGAACCTTTCTTAAAAGATAATAACTTATGCACACCAGCAATACTAAATGGGTTTATTGATCAACTTACTTCTAAAAAATCTAATTTAATAGTTCAAGTGATTTTATCATCTATTCCAGGATTAGCATTTAGTATAATAAGTAATTTTTTAAATTTTTATCAAATCAATGGTCTTGAATATTTGCAAATTATGATTATTTTATTATCATTAGTTATTTTATTATGCGCTTTTCTTCTATATGCAATACCTAAATTTTTGGAATTATTCAATATGCTGCCTAGATATAGATTAAAGAAGATTTTTATAACTATTCATAGGAATTCTTAAACTTATCGAAAATAGATTACTCTATAATATTTTTCTTAAGCACAGTCATTCTTAGACTATTCCCCAAAACCTATGAAAAACATGGACTTTTCAGTCCATGTGTGAGTGTAAAATGGCGACGCGTAATCGTAATTATTCTAGACTATCACTTTTATTTATTTTTAATCAATCATAAGTTTTAAATCATTATGTTAAAAATGAAAATTATTCTTTCTTTTTCATTCAAACAATTGATATTCTTGCTTAACTATCTCCAAAAATCATTCTTTCAATTTTTCTATTTCACTGAAATGAATAAAAATAAATTTCAATATTATTTATGCATTCCAAACTAATATAGCAAAACAACCATAATTCCAATCGGAACTCCATCCATTAGGTTTAGAGGAATATACTTTAATATAGATAGTTTGAGATGATTCCCAATCATAGAAAGCCCTTCTATCAATTGATATTATACTGTTTGGGATTGTAATTGAGATTACTTTGGTACAATTAAAGAAAGCAAGATATCCTATCGATTTTACACCATTTGGAATTGTAATTGAGATTAAGCTGGTGCAATTAGCGAAAGCGTAATTTGCAATTCCTTTGGTATCAGAAGCTAAATTAATCTCTACAATAGTACCTTTATATCCTACTACCCATTTATCAGCATATACAACACTATTATTAGCAGCATTATTCCATATTCTAGTATTTGTGAAAGCTGAATCGCCTATTGATATTACACTATTTGGAATTGTAATTGAGATTAAGCTGGTACACCATTGGAACGCAGACTCACTTATTAATGTTACACTATCTGGGATTATAATTGAGGTTAATTTGGTGCAGTTATAGAAAGCAGAAGAACCTATTGATGTTATGCTATTTGGAATCGTAATTGAAGTTAAGCTTAAGCACCATTGAAAAGCTGAATCGCCTATTGATATTACTGGTATATTATTAATTTCATTAGGGATTATTACTTCAGCCACTTCTTTTTTAAGTCCTATAATAGTAATTCCATATCCTTCTTCATATTTTAATTCCAAATATTCATGTGTTAAAGTAGAAGGATCGATTTCTTCGTTTGTGCTACTTGAAAAATAGCTACTATTACTACTTGAAAAATAGCTACTATTACTATTTGAAAAATCGCTGCTATTATTATTTGATTGATTATTTTTCGAGGTAGAATGATTAATACTACAACTAGCTAATAGTATTAGTATCAAACTTGGCAATATTTTTTTTTGAATTTTCATATGTTTTTCTACCTCTCTTTTAAATCTTCATCTTTTTAGAATAACATAATTTTAGCAGACTATTATCACTAAATCAACTAGCCGGCTGATGCTCGAGTGCAAGCACAAAACTGCTCTGACAGAGTGTTTCGCCTAAGACAAATTGGAGAAAAGTCGATTTCGATTTTTTCCCAAAAATTATGCAGATGGATTGATTCTTTGATAAAAAAGCAAGAACCTTGAGGAGATTAGGCTAGATTCATTTTGAACTAGCATCTTGCCAAAGACATCAAGCGTTTCTGGGTGTGCGGGTGGGAATCGCTCTAATCCATCAAGAAAGTTATTTTGGAAGTCGCAAAACCTATGAAAAACATGGACTTTTCAGTCCATGTATGAGTGTAAAATGGCGACGCGTACGGGATTCAAACCCGTGAATGCATGCGTGAAAGGCATGTGAGTTAAGTCGCTTCTCCAACGCGCCAGCTGGCGCTTAGTGTAGGACTCGAACCTACGACCGATCGGTTAACAGCCGATTGCTCTACCTGCTGAGCTAACTAAGCGTGCCCCATTATTTTAGCATACTATTCTATGTATGGCAATATTTTTTAAAAAGATTTTCGCAAGAAAAACGAAAATTCAATATTATTAGTAAAAATCTTCTAACAAACATTTATTTCTAATACCTATTTTTCTTGTCTTATAAATCAATTAAAGATATAATTTATCTATAAATCCTAGGAGATATCTATGAAAAAATCATTTCGTTCCCCTTTTGTAGTCTTATTTCTCTCTTTTATTCTTCTCACTTCATGCATTAAATCAGGTAGCAACGGTAGCGAGAGTAGTTCCAGCAGTTTAATCCTTACCAATTCCAATTATCCATATCCTGTTATTGTTGATTATGAGGATATTGAAAGAATGCTCGATAATCCTCGGAGTGAAAACTTTCTTCTTATTTATGGCGCCAAGGTTTGTAGTATCTGCCAAAACTTTATGGATAATATAATTCAGCCAATTCTTGAATCTAGTAGTAATCATATTGCCATCAATTATTTTGATTTTGAAGATGCTCTAGATGAAGGTGTGACTCTTACTAATCTAGCAAATCAAAGACAAAGATTACTTAATAATCTAAATCTTAATTATTATAGTGCTGAAGCAGTAAATTATGAATCTATTGTTATACCTATATTATACTTTTTTGTTAATGGTGTAACTTACCGAATTCATGTGGGTATTCTAGACCATAATCATCTTATGAATTTTATAAATCCGAATACTATCTTTTCTCCTTTATCTTAATTATTACAATTTTTAAATTTATTTTTATTTCCTCGATTCATATTTATTATAATTAGTTGATAATTTGATAAATGCTACTAAAAAGGTAACAATTCTACTGTCAGTAGAGATAAATTTCATATTCCACTACACTATATCATAACAATATAGCTGATTTAGATTTAATTATAGACTATTTAGCTATTTTTTATTATAATATATTAACATGAAAAATTATCAAATTGTAACTGACTCGGGGGCGAATTTGCCTGACGAGATTATTGATCAATATCAATTGCCTATTCTTTCTTTATTTTTTCTTATTGATGGACAAGAATATAAATCTTATGATCCAAAGGTGAAAACTGATAATCAACCTTTTTACCAAATGTTAAGAGCTAAGAAAAATATTACCACTTCAGCAATAAATCGCGGAGAAACTTGTCAAGTTTTCGAACAAATACTTCAAGAAGAAAAAGATATTTTATTCTTTAGCATTTCTTCTGGAATTTCGGGCGGATTTCAAATAGTTGAATCAGTATTTGCTGAATTACAAGAAAAATATCCAAAACGAAAAATGTTGATAATCGATTCTTTGGGTGCTGGTTTAGGTGAAGGATCATTAGTATTAGCTGCTGTTAAAATGCAGAATGAAGGATTATCGCTGGAAGAAACCTATCACAGATGTCTTAAAATGAGAGATTGCACTCATAATTTATTTACTATCGACACCCTTTATTATTTAGTAAAAGGTGGTCGAGTTTCAAAAAGTGTTGGATTTATTTCATCAGCATTAAATATTAAACCAATATTAAGAGCCAATGCCGGTGGCAAAATTGTCACTTTCTCTAAAACGATTGGTCGCAAGAGATCATTGACACTTCTTGCTGATTTAACTGCCAAAATGATCGATAAAGAGCATCCACAAACCATTTATATCTCTCATGGTGATTGTTTAGATGATGCCTTATTTCTTCAAGAGAGAATTAAAAAACTTTTAAATACAGAAGATTTTATAATTAATTGCCTTGATTTAGTTATGGGTTCCCATGCTGGACCTGGCATGGTCGGAGTCTTCTTTGTTGGTCAAGAAAGAAGTAAATAGTCTTATAATATATAGCTGACAACTAAAAGCAATAATATTATGAACGACAGAGCTAGAGTGACAGTGTAGTAAAAAAAACTATGATCTATAAAGTATTCTTCTGGAATTGGTTCTAATTTTCCTATACTATTCTTTTTTCTAATGGATTTATCAAACCCCAATTTTCCGAAAAAAAGAATAGCGATCAATATAACGGCAAATAGCAGTAAAAAGATTTCTAAATATTCTTTTTGCTCTCTAATTAATAAATCGCCAGAATACTCTGGTTTAAAAATGACATAGGCTAAAAATAATGAAATACCAATTAGAATTCCAGATATTATCGATGCAACTAAAACTATTCTTAATTTTCTATTTTTCATTATATATTTCCTCTATTACCAAATTAAATAATTTTTGTCCATTTTCTATATGATAACTATTTCCAATATTCTCTTTGAGCGGTAATAATTCATTGGCAAATACTTTTTTGATAAGTTGTGAAAAATCATTATTATTAACACCTTTATAAATATTTTTATTATTTATTAAATTCTCATATTCTACACCATTATCTCTAATGATTACGATTTTTCTACTAGCGCAAGCTTGATAAATTTTAATTGGTCGCTGCTTATTGTGATCAACAAAAAGAATCAAATCAGCGACTCCAAAAGCACCACTTATTATAGAATCTGGTAGATATGGACAATAAATGAAATTATCTGGTAATTCGAATTTAATAGTTCGAATATTTTGTTCATGCTCGTTGCCATTAATATAAACGAAATTATAATTAGGATTATCTATACTAATATTAATATAATCAGTCAGTCCGCTCGAATCACCGACTACTGATCCGACACTAACAATTAATTTTTTATTTTTGCGAAGAGCAAATGATTTCATAAATATATCTTTATTATCTTGAGTTGGATTGAACCATTGTTCGCCAATAATTTCTTTAATTAATAAAATATTTTTAAAGCCATTCTCCAATAATAATTCTTTTTCTAAAAAAGTTGTAACAATTACGTAATCGGCTTTCCTAGCACTTTTAATCTCTTTTCTTTTAGTAAGAAGATAATTTATAGTAGATTTTATCTCTTCTAGCGGTTTCATAAAGAATAAACTTTTTTTCTTTAATCTATTAGCTTTCTTTATGCGCTGTTTAATTTTGCGCCCTTCTCCGCTTAATAATACAATATCACTACGACTTATATTGCGGACTATATTATGATTTTTTAAAAATTGTTCCATTAATAAAAGCGCATTAAAATCACATTCTTTATCTTTATTTTTTTGTAATGTAGAATAAAAATAAATATTCATAGGCTAATTTTACCATAATTTTATTATTAATACTATTTCATTTAATTGCTTTTTCGTGTAAAATATTTTTTATATGGGCGTGATGGAATGGTAGACATCTCAGTCTCAGAAGCTGAGGCTTAACTGCGTGCGAGTTCAAGTCTCGTCGCCCATACCATAGTTATTTATTATTTATATTTAAATAATCATATAAAGGACAATAATTTAGAACTCCAGACAACATTAGCGAAACACCAATAATTCCAATGAACTTGGAATTTTTTTGACTATTAACGCTTAACCCAGTAATAAAACTACCTACAATCATTCTAACTATTTTTTCTTTATCATTTATATTTGTGCTAAAATTTTTCATAATTCTTTCCTGATTTTATTCTTCACTGTTTTGTTTATTTGAGTAAACCATTTTTTCCCTATCTTCAAAGAAAAAGGAGATATATAGATATTGTAATTCTTCATTATCTTTGATATACTTATGACGTTGCGGACGTGGTGGAATGGTATACGCGCTAGGCTTAGAATCTAGTGGGGCGACCCTTACGAGTTCGAGTCTCGTCGTCCGCACCATCGTATTAACTCCCTTGATTATTCAAGGTTTTTTATTTTATAAGGGCTAATTTAATTTACATTTTTTTCCAATTTCCATTTTTTTCCATATATAATAATTATAATTTTGGCAAAATGTAGCATAATAAAAGTGATATGTAAAAGGAGGGACAGCAATGAGTCCAAGAAAAAGTACCAGTAGCGTAGGCAAGAAAACTTCCAAAGCTAAAAAAAGCACTTCATTCTATCAAGAAATCGGTGCCATGGGTGGTAGAGCTAAAGCAGCTACTACTAAGAAGTCTACTGCTAGCAAAACAACTGCTAAAAAAGCTACAGGCTATCGAAAAACTCAAACCGACCACAGTTTTGCCCAAGCAATTGGCGCAAAGGGCGGTAGAGCTAAAGCGAAAACTAATAAATCCCGTTAATTGCATAAGCAGTTAAGCGCTAACGCTGCAGACTGTTGAAAATCTCAACAGTCTTTTTTATTATTAAAAAGGCTTTTGCAGCCTTACTTTTTATCTTCTTTCACTAAATTGTCTGATAAGTCCCGAGGAAAACATTTTTGCCATCATCAATGCTTCTTTTTCAATCTGATCAAATGTTTCGACATCTTGTTGTGGTTTTTTTTCAAGTTGTGCCACTACTTCTTTTTTAGTTAAGTCCAAATGACTATAAAACATTTTTTTCAATTCATTATAATCGTAATATGGATTAATTTCAGACAAATAAGATACGATTTGATCAGCATTTTGATACCACCGCTTATCTATTTCATTAAAGTGTGTCATTTGATTGGCTTTTGCAGCTCCAACTAATTCTGCAGCTATCGTCAAATGATCATGAAATATATCTCTTATCGTATGCGCTACGTGCTGAGGATAAAATTCACCAAATATTTGTGCCATATCATCTGAATTACGTAATAATCTAGCAACATAAATAGTATCATCGATGTTATTAACTTCCTTATAATAAACTCTCTTGTCCAAAAAACATGCTGCTCCCAGATTGTATCTATTTGACGAATGAGATCAATAGCCTCTATTTCTTTTTTAGGCATTGGCTGATGGGGATAATGAGTTGGTTGCATCATTCTTGGTTGTCCATAATTAACATAACGTCCTTGATTCGGATTTCCATAATTATAAAACATATATTTTCACCTCTTCTATTAGTATATTAAAAATAATAAAAAGGTGAATTTGTTGCTATTGATTTCAATTTTTTTAAATGCTAAACTAAAGATATGAAAAAAGTTGATAAAATATTTGGAAAAAATATTGATTTAGTTGTAAAAGAAATCACTGAAGCAAATCCTAATAAGAATTGGGTTCCCGCTTATAAATTTGATATTGTTTTACATAATAGTAACATAATAATTGGTTTTTGTGATGCTAGAATAGGTTTTAATCAAAATACTTATTTTGGTGGTAATCTAGGATATCACATCGAGCTTGATTATCGCGGAAATGGCTATGCTGGTGAAGCTGTCGAATTAATGAAGCAAGTTTTTAAGATGAATGGAATCAATAAAATATATATTACTAATGATCCTGATAATAAAGCTAGTATCAGAGTTTGTGAAAAGATAGGGGCGCGATTCCTTGAGCTAGTGCAATTACCGGAAAGTGATCCTCAATACGCTGAAGGCGATAGATATAAGAATATTTTTGAATTGGAATTTTAATAAATATAACTTTTATCAAAACTAAAGTTGCCACTACAAAATTATTAGTTTATAATTATTTTGGAGAAAAACTATGAAATTTAAATTTAGTCATAATAATTTTAATGTGTTGAATTTAGAAAAGAGCTTAGCGTTTTATTCTAATGCCCTTAATCTCAAAGAAGTACGGAGAGTAGAAAATCCTGATTTCACTTTAGTATTTTTACAAGATGAACAAAGAAGTTACCATACTTTAGAGCTTACTTGGATGAAAGAACGCAAAGAAGGCTATAATCTTGGTGATAATGAATTCCATTTAGCTTTTGAAGTTAACAACATTAGTGAATCATTGGAAAAACACTCAAAAATGGGAATAGTAGTTTATCATAATAAAGCGATGGGTATTTATTTTATTGAAGATCCAGATGGATATTGGATTGAAATATTACCTATAAAAAATTGAATTTCTACTTTGATTATTCTTTTTTGTAGTTTTACTGACTATCATGGCGAATTTTTTTGATTTTCTATTACTTTTCCACCCAATGGGTTGTACAATGTTTAAGAGAGCAAGAATATGAAAACAGAATTGAAAAATTTCAGACAAAGATTTAATTTATCGCAAACAGAAGTTAGTGCTTATTTAAATATTTTAGGGGCTTTGGCTCCTTTTTATTATTATTCTTTTATAACAGTCAAAAGGAAAGGAATAATTTAATTGAAATGAAATGAGATAATAGTAGGCGCCTAGGGCAAAGGAGCAATCCTTTGCCCTTTTGTATAATAATTAAATAAAAAAATGCCCTCATTACAAGGCATAATCTATTTTTAAGACAAACACTTCACCTAATGGAACAGTGTTCGACTGTGTGACGACTGGAGCAGATGACCGGAATCGAACCGGCGTAGTCAGCTTGGAAGGCTGAAGTTCTACCATTGAACTACATCTGCAAAAAAGTGGCGGAACAGGAGAGACTTGAACTCTCGCGCCGGTTACCCGACCTACGTCCTTAGCAGGGACGCCTCTTCACCAACTTGAGTACTGTTCCTCAACGGCTTTAAAATAATAACATATTCTTCTATTTTTTGCAATAAATTTTATATTTTCTTTTATTACCATACTATCACAAAATTTAATAATTCTAATTCCCTACAATAATATGGTATTATGCTTTATTCATTTTCAAATTTCATTTTTATTTGAATGTTATTAGAAATTTTTGCTATAATACAAGAAATGATCAACAATAAAAAATTAGAAATTTATAGTTATATATTGTTCTTAATTATCGAATTCTTTCTATATTCTCTGTTTTTAATATTTGATTTCGGAAATTTTAATATTAATCTCTCTAACCAACTTAAATATGTTTCTTTAATATTAACTTTTCTTTATGCTCTACTATTATTTAAAAATAATCGCACTAAAGGCAATTATATATGTGCCTATATTGCTATTGCCATTGCTGACTTTTTTCTATTATTTACAGATTCTGAAATGGGAATTTCATATGGCATAACTTTCTTCATTATTGGTCATTTATTTCTTCATTTTTTGATTAACGATCGAATACAATGGCCGACAATTATTATTTTAATTGCTTCAAACTTAATTGCTTCCCTTGCTTTTAATGATTTATTAAACCAATTAGCCTTTTGCTATGGATCAATACTTGCTATAAATTTTCTTTTCGCATGCTATAACTATTATCGAAAAAAAACAACCAGCAATCTTCTTTTCTCCAGTGGCTTATTTCTTTTAATACTTTGTGATTTATGTGTCGGCTTAAATTATTTAGAAATGGAAGATTTCTCTTACTTTATGTGGTTATTCTATTTACCATCATTTATTGCTATTCATTATGCCACATATTTAAAAGCCAAAGTCATTAGAATTGACTCTCATATTATAGTAAAAAATTAATATTTGCCCTTCATCTAACTCTAAAATCAAATCTTCTTGGAAATCTAGAAAATTTTCAGATAGCTTATTGTTAATACCAAAGAATAGCTTATTCTCTTCTATCTTGATCTTCATAAAAATCATCGATTTAATATGAATGTAAATAAAATATAAAGGCAATATTATTATTAAGTAAATAATGAATGCTAAAAATATTCCTAATACTTCATCTATATGCGGCTTAATTAATAGATATATAGCTCCTACTCCAACAGCGAATAAAATGCCTAATAAAATAAAAACGCGATTTAAATTGCGAAAATCTTTTCTACTACTCAATTTTTTAGATATCGGTTTTAAATTTTGCAATGGTAAAGGATAACTGAAAGAAAGCAGAAGCAGGAAACCGTTTCGCGATTTTACAAGAAAAAACACTGTGCCAGCAACAATCATCTGACCGATATTGATATAACTTTCCCAATATTTATAAATTCCACTATCTAAAAGATAATTAGTTACATTTTGAACAGAATTCGCTTGGTTATAGAAATCCATAATAGTGTCTGTGTCTAATTGAAAGATTATAATTGAAAAGCAGATGCTAGAGAATACCATAGCCGCTATTAGTGCCATCATTAAAGAAAAAAATGTATGCTTGAATTGAACAGAATAAGCACTTGTCGGCTTTTTAAAAGCGAAAGTAATTTTAATATTATTTTTCTTATTAATTAACCTATAAGAAGATAAATATACCCCAAAATTCAGAATTGGAAAAAGCAGAAGAGCGATTAAAAAAAGCGAATTGGCTGTATCGAACAATAAAAAAAGCACTGAAAAAACAGATAGAATCATACTTAACCATATTAATAGATTAAATATGAAAGTTTTTTTATTATCTTTTATTATACTGAATGTTCTTTTCCAATTGAGTTCTTTCATAAGCTCCATTTTACCTTATTTATCGGTAAAATGCAAAAAAAATCGCACTTTGCTTAACTTAAGCAAAATGCAATCTTTTCGTTTTTTTTAGAAAACTACATCCATGCCATTAGCAACGTCAACTAATTCACTGAGAACCATATCCGATGAACTAATTTTATATTCTATACCATTATAGGTAAACATCAATGTCGAGCTGGCAAAGAAGCCAATACCATCTATTAAATCTACTATTTCACCATTAGGTACTTGAAATATTGTCATATCTGCATAACTAACTGCCATCTTTTGAACTATTGTAAAGGATTTTTCTCCTTGATAATTCAGAATATGATAATCATTGCCTTCTAAACTAACGACAGTTTGTGATACTAGATTTGCTGGATAAGTAGCATTAACTGGGTAAAGTGGTAAATCCTCCAATTGTCCTGTTGTACTACTAATTTGCTCTCTTGATTGTTGCATATTATTATCTAAATTGAAATGTCCTGGAGCATATTCAACATCCACATCAAATTTAGTAAAAGTTACACGCACTTGCAGTTCATCGGTATCAGAAGTAATCTTTACCGATAGTGGTTTTAATTCTTTAGTAAAAGCAATTTCCTGATTCACCCATTTTGGTGAATTCTTATAGCTTGGCTTACTTGTTACCAAATAACCTTCGCCGGTTTTCTTCATTTTATAAGAATTATCAAATACATTGAGTAAAGATTGATATAAATATGGTTTTGGTCCATTTAGCGGCCAAGAACCCTTAAATTGATGTACTTGATTAAGTGCTGGAGTCAGAACATAAACGCCATTCTCGTTTCTTAAAATAATTTGCTCCTGATTTATCGCCTTATCATACATTGCCACTCTAAATCGCTCTACTTCTCCCTCTTTTTGGTAACATACATATACTATAAACTCTCTGACATCCTCGCCATAGTACATTTCCATATTCGCTTCACTGTGATAACTAGTTAAATTTTCTTTAACTGATTTCACTTGTCCATTTATTGATTTCTTATTAAAGAAAAGAAAATAAACACCTACAGCGATTACGACTACTCCTAATACAGCGGCAATAATTTTTTTCTTCATAATCTGACCTTCCTATTTACTATTTAAAAGTATGCCGCCAAATTATAAATATGTATAATTTTTTTGTTTTGTGAAATCATAACGATAGGAGGATTTATGAACACTTTGCACAAAAGCGCTCTAGTCTTAACAATTATTGGAGCTATTACTTGGGGTATAATGGGTATTTTTAAGCAAAATATTATAGCCAATATGTTTGGAAGCGAATCTACTTTAACTAGAATTATCTATATTATCGTTGCTATCGCCGGCTTAATTAATATCGGTTTATTCTTTATTGATTTAGATTATAACCATCGTCATTAAAAAGATTATTATCTATAAAAAAACCGCCGTGTGGCGGTTTTTTATAATATGCGAATTTGTCGTATTCTTACTGCATTAAATGCTACTATTAACTGGCAAATAATAATGGAAAAAATTGCCTGTAGCAATCCAATAAAACCTAGCCAAGCAAAAGGTATAAGAATAATTGGATAAAATACGCCAATAAATATATTAATTTTGCGATTATTAACTATCGCTCTAGCAAAGTCAATAATCCGCGGTATAGCAGTTAAGTCATCATTCTTTAAAGTAATATCACTAGTCTCAACAGATATATTTTGCCCGTCACTTATCGTTATACCAACATCAGAACGTACTATACAAGGGGCATCGTTAATAGAATCTCCTACGAAGATCACCTCATGATGTTTTGCTTTAACCTCTTCTAATACTTTAATTTTATCAGTAGGTGAAATACTATGATAAACGTTTTCGATTGGCATTCCAATTCTTTCAGCAGTATCAAGTGCTACCATTTTATTTTCAGTACTTAATAAATAAGGAGTAATATTACATTGCTTGACTCTTCGGATTGTTGGCGACGCTGTTTCTTTTAAGCGATCAGAGATGGCAATTTTTATCACTGCCCGCTCTTTATTCATCAAAAACAATAGAATTTGTGATGATGCCGATTCGGCTTGATAAAAATCTTCTATATCCTTATTATCTTTGAGTAATTCTTTAGCAAATGCATAAGAACCAAAGTAATATTCTTCATTATTAAATATTGCTTTCACGCGTCCGTTAGCCAAATTCTCTATTTGAATATCGATTTTTTTAGCGCCTAAGAAGGTTAGATAATTAACAATTATTTTGGCAAGTGGGAAAATAGAACTCGCCTCAATGGCCATAAGAATATTATCATATTTTTTGTTCTCTGATTTATAACTCTTAATCCATGGTCGTCCTGTCGTTAATGTCCCAATATGTGAAAAGATAATCGCCTTAGCGCTAGCTGTTTCATCAATAACTTGCTGATATTTTACATTTATATCAGCAGCATCGAATTTTCCTAATCCTACTAGCATCGATATTGGTGCAGCTAAAGTCAAAGACGCGGGAATAGAAACAATAATAATTGAAAGCAATATCGTAAAGGACTCATTCCAAGATTTATCTAGTAAATAATAATTTATTAATAATGAAGCTGTAGCGACTAATAGGACTATAGGAGTCATGATATTAAAAATTCTATTAATAATATTATTCGTTTTCACATCTTTTAATTGATTACTCTTAGCTACTTCATTTCCAATTTTTGATAAAAGAGAATCTTCCCATTTAGCAATGACTTCCATTTCAATTGCTTGACTTTTATTTATTATACCTGAAGATAATTGATCACCGACACTATTATAAATCGGTCTTGAATCTCCTGTGATTATTGACTTGTCAAAGTAAGAAAAACCTTTTTTAATAATTCCATCAAGCGGAATTAAGTTATTAGCTTCAATCTTAATAATATCGCCTATTTCTATATCTTCAACCTTTAAAATTTCTTCGCCGCTTTCAGTGATTTTTATTACTTTATCTATCGAAAAATGGCTAAGAGCTTTTTGATAATCCGAAGTATAACTCGCCAAAGAATGCTCAGCAACTTTGGCAAAAAGAAAGACTATAAATAGCATGGCATTTAAATGGAACATTATATAAGCATTATAATCATTAGCAATAGCAAAATCATTCATAGCAAAATTAACAATATTAATAATTGAGTAACAATACATTAGTGAGGTAGCAATAACTAATAAGAAACTACTCCGAATCTGCCGATGACGCAATGATACAATTACTTTATCGTAAAAATATAGCCCAACTCCAAATTGTAATAAAGTTCCTGAAACTATATTTAGTATAAGTCCAGTCCATAGCGATGGTTTATATAAATCAAATTGATATGCACTAGAAAGATAAACCGGGCAAATTGCAAGTAAAAGTGATATTAATAGAAAATAGATATGTAGCTCCATTCTCTTCTTTTTCACAACTTTATGTGTATTAATCTCTACCCCTAAATCATCTAAATAATTATTAATCTTTTCTTTATTCCAACTTTTCCTAGAATACTTGAAAACTAACTTTCCTTTGGCTATATTTCCTTTACAAGATATTGCTGGCAGCAAATGAAAAAAATGCTCAATATTCCATAGATGAGAGCTTCCACGTATACCAATAGTATCAACGGTATATTTTGCCATATTTTATTCCTCTTTCAGTGTCCGATTATGATAACTGAGAATTTTATTAGCCGCTTCCTCAATAGCAGCATTTTTAAACTTTTTTACATCCTTATTTTTTTCGTTTTTCTTTATAAATTTGATTAATTTATTACTATTTAGAATAATTTGATTAGAATCCATCATTATATTATCTAAATGAACAGTGGAAGGAAAAACTGCAATATTATAAAAATCTTCTCGGCTTGCTTGAATTAGATTAAGAAGCACTTTGATATAGAATTCATTTTGTTTGATAGGATTAGTAACATGAAGTAATTTTTCACCTTGATATAATAGCCATTTTTCATCGACTACCATTCCAGTTAATTCTCCTAGCCAAACTTTATTAGCAATTATATAAATATAACGATCTGCAAATAATAAATAATCTATTTTAATAATACTATTATCTGCTAGTAATAATTTAACATTATTCAAAAATAAATAGCTTTCATGCTTAGCAAATTTCTTCAACTTCCTACTAAATATTTTTTTCTCAAATATTCCTATCCATATAGATTTAAAAATATCATAATAAATATAGATAAATGAGGCAAGGATTACAAAAATGAAGAAACAGGCTAAGTAAAAATTCTTCATGTTAAACGATTGATAATGCTACTTCCATCATTGCCTTAAAAGCTGTTTGTCGCTCTTCGGCAGTTGTGGCTTCTTTAGTAACCAAAGAATCAGAGACAGTAAGAATTGTCAAGGCTTCTTTGCCTAAGTAAGCGGCAGTTGTAAATAAAGCATATGATTCCATTTCTACTGCTATTATTCCCATCTTTGCCCATTTTTCCATGACATTAGGAAAGGCATTATAGAAAACATCGGAAGCAAGAACGTTACCGACGTGGTACTTTAATCCTCTTTTTTCCGCTTCATTAACCGCTTTAGCTAATAAAGGGTAAGAAGAGATTGCCGAGAATGTTCCTGGTAGTTGGAATTGATATCCAAAGTTAGAATCAGTTGAAGCACCTTGAGCAATTACTAATTCCTTGATACCAACTTCCTTGCGATAAGAACCGCAAGTACCAATACGTATAATTCTTTTAACATTATAAACCGAGAAAAGTTCATAGGAATAAATACCTATCGAAGGATTTCCCATTCCGCTACCCATAATACTAACTTTTTTACCATGGTAAAAGCCTGTATAGCCAAACATATTCCTAACTGTATTGAATTGAGTGACATTTTCTAAAAAAGTTTCAGCAATAAATTTCGCTCGTAATGGATCTCCTGGCATTAAAACGGTTTCGGCAATATCGCCGACTTTAGCATGATTGTGTGGTGTAGACATAATTTCCTCCTTTATTTTTCTACTACTTTTGTTTCCGCTAACGAATCATGCAACGCTTCGTGGCGTTTAGATGCCATTAAAAATAGCGACATGATTGTTGTTAGCCCAAGGCTGGTAAAATCAAACAAGAAACGACCGATAATTTCTCTTACAAACATAGTTGTAAAAGTAACTTTCTCGCCGCTCTTCATTACTACTTTAATTTTCATAACTTTCTTACCAAGCGTTTGTCCCGGAATGATAACAGGGACTAATGTAAAATAAGCACAAACAATTATTAAGGCAACAACCATCCAGCGAATAAAATCTAAAAGAGACCAAAAATCAAAAATCGTAAAGTATTCTCCACGCAATATTGAAAAGAATCCCGGTAGAGCCGCAAATAATATTAGGGCTATAAACGGTACGCAAATCAAATAATCGATAAGAACTGCTAAAACTCTTTTAGTTTTTGAAGCTTTAATCATTGTGCCTCCAATTGAGGTCATTATACCATATATTTATAAGCTGTGTAAACTAAAATAATACTTATACATACAAAAAAATTATCTTTTATTAAATTGCTATTTCTTCTCTTATTATCGTTGCATTTTTCCGCTGGCGCCAACCTGCTTTATTGCATTATTTTGATAGGTTGTTTTCAATAATTTTCTTTTGATTTCTTCATTTTTTCCAATCTCTATTAATCTATCTAATAATTCATCAAATAATATTCCTTCTTTTTCAAAAAGGTAGAAGGCTAAAGAACCAGGTATAGTATTCAATTCATTGAAGTAAACTTTTCCCACTTTGGTGTCAATTAAAAAATCACAACGAGCTACTCCAACTGCATTAAGTATTTTAAACGCCTCTTTTGCTGTCTTTTGAATTTTTTCTTCCATATTCTTTTCAATCTTAGCGGGTATTATTCTTTTTAAACCCGCCATGCCAGAATCCGGTGTGCTTTCATATTTATCTTTAAAACTCAAAAAGTCTTTTTCAGCTCGAACTTCCTCCAACATGCTGGCATGATTATTGTATGGTGTTCCTAATACAGCACAATTTATTTCTTTTAAACTCTCTATTTTAACTTCTACTATGATTTTCGCATCATATTCCAATGCTGCCTCAATAGCCGCGATCGTTTCTTTATCGTTTTTTGCACTGGAAATCCCAATAGATGATCCTAGCGATGCCGGTTTAACTATCACAGGATAACCCAGTTTTTTTATCTGTTCCAAAATTGTCACAGGATCGTTATTGAAATCGTCAGCCAGAAAACTGATATATGGAACTATATCAATACCATTACTAGCAAGTATATTTTTCATATATGCTTTATCTTGTGCTACAGCAGCAGCCGCTACTGAACATCCAATATATGGGATATTATTAACGATGAAAAAACCATAGAGTGAACCATCTTCTATACCTTGACCATGCACGACGGGCAAAGCTATATCAAAATCAAGTTTTTTCTTCTTAAAACCTTTGCGATTTATAAGAAGTGTTTTTCCATGCTCTTTAATGATATCTACCTGAAAAACCTTTTTAGATTCTTTAATTGGATATGATGATAGGTCAAACAAGCCTTGACCTGAATAAGCAATATTATCTTTATCTAAATAAAGTGGTATAGCTTCATATCTTTCTTTATCCAATGCCTTGATAGCTTGTAAGGCACTAATAATAGAGATCTCGTGTTCAACAGATTTTCCCCCAAAAACTACTAAAACTTTTCTTTTCATATTTCCTCCTACTTAGTTATGAAAATATCCGGTAAATCATTTTCAAAAAGCACTACCTTTTCTTGATTCATCGTTTCTATAATCTTTTTCGCTTCCGATAATTTATTAACTACTTGAAAGTTTTGATATCCTAAATCATGAAGACCAGCTAATATAGGCTCAGTATTTTTTTTATTAACCAATATGACACAATCTGCACTCTCTGCAATATGTTTTGCTAAATTATAATTATTTTTATACCATTCTTGACCTTGCTCTACTAAACCTGGAGTAACTAAAACTTTATAAGTATTGAACTGTTTTAGTACCATTAAAGCTTCAGAAAAACCTTGGTAATTAGAATTATAAGAATCATCAATTATGGTATCATTACCACTCTTGCTAATTTGCAAGCGATGTGGTGCAGGTCGAAGCAATTTTATTCTTTCGATGATTTTTTCTATTGGTACTTTTATTGCTATAGCGATTGAAATTCCAGCTAATAAATTATATAGATGATGTCTTCCTAGCAGCATACTTTTAACATCCTTAAATTCTTGATTTTGATAAATTAAATCAAAAGACATGTATGTGGATGAATATCGAATATTCTGCGCTTGAATATCGGCTTGATTATCGATTCCATAATAGATAATGTCAGCTTTTATATTCTCCAAATTATTAAGTAATGGTTCATCACTATTTATAATAACAAAACCACCCGCGTCAACTGCTTTAAGTAGTTTAGTTTTTTCTTTTTGAATATTCTCGATGCTTTTAAAAGTGGATAAATGCTGAGGACCTATCGTGTTAACAATAGCAATATCGGGCTTTATTAATGTCAGCAATTTATCCATTCCACCTACTTTATCTACACCGAGTTCAGCAATGAATACTTGATGTGTAAATTGTAATTGCTCGCGAATAACTCTCGTTAGACCTAATAGCGTATTTATTGATTTTGGCGTAGCAAGTGTATGATAAGTTGTATTAATCAACTGATCTACAATGTTCTTAACAGTTGTTTTGCCATAACTACCAGTAATACCAATAATTATTAAATCTTTTTGGTCGCCAAGACGATTTTGTGCCTCTTGTACAAATCGCTTGTTTTGCTTTCTCTCATAAGGTCCGATAATTATTAAACTTAATAAAACAATTAAGAAAGAAATAATAGTCAAAACAATCATTGATATAACTGCAATATTCAAAGAAAAAATAAAATAAGAAGAAGATAATACTATATAATTTATAACAAAATGCACGACAAACAACCTCTTAATTTTATTAGTTACTTTTATTTTGATAATAGCTTTTTTAAAGAGTAATAATAATAGTGAAGTATTGATAGGAATAAGCAAAAAGGAATAATCCGAAATTTCTAAAATTAGTAACTCTAATATAAATACCGAACTAATAAATGTTATAAATATAATTATTTTCCATTTGTTTTCTTTTAAATATTGAAAGTAACGACTCGCCTCATAATATTGCTGTTGCAAAATAGATGCATATTTTTTAAATAAAATTATTATAGGAAAAGAAAAAGTTAGTAATATCAAAAAGTTCATAATAGTTCCTTAATTTTTTTTATTAGTAAGTATTTATTATCTAAAAAGGCAAAGTGATCACCTTCAATAGTAACTAGCGTGCAGTCCCTTGATTTCTTTTTAATTTTATTGGCCATATAAATAGGGGTTGCCTGATCATTTTTCCCCCACATTAAAACTATCTTGCCACCAAATGTTGCAAGTTTATTTCCATAATAATTATTAACAGCGCTGACTAAAACTTTTCTCATATGTCCTTGTGCATTTTGATAATCTTTGCTCCCCTGCTTCAACTCTTTTCCAAAGAACTTGTAAATTTTTTTTTTAATTTTATATGTCTTAATTTTCCAAAATCTTTTTAAATTAAAGCGTGGTTTAATTAAAGAGGGTGATAATAACAATAAATTGCATTGAGGATATTTCTGCCCTAATAAAAAAGCTAGTTTCCCTCCATATGAATGTCCAACTATAATATCAGGAATTAAATTTTCTTTTTTTAATGTTGAAAATATTGCTCCCGCATAATCTTCTGGCGAAATCAATTTTTCATCTACATTCGATTGTCCAAAACCAGGCAAATCAAAAATTATTGCTTGTCCAGGAAAGGATACATCTGATAGAAATGAGAAATCTTCGCCACTTCGTCCCCATCCATGTAAAAAAACTATTTTTTTGCCATTTCCGAAAGTTTGGTAAAAGATTTTTTCTTCCATAATTAATCATATTATTTTATCGCTAATTCATTCCTTGAAAATATTGTGAAATTTACTTTTTTATTGTCTTTTTTTATATGCTATGTTATATTGTTAAATATAAGGGAGGAAAAATATGGGTGATCTAGTATTACAAATTTCTATGGTCGTTATTTGGATAGGTCTGATAGGTTTTTTTGTTTTTATTGAGATGGAAACTGCTCAATTAGTATCAATTTGGTTTGCTGGTGGAGCGCTAGCGGCAGTAATTCTAGCAGCCCTAGATGTTGCTATAGAATTTCAACTCCTCGCCTTTGCAGTCGTCTCTGTTATTGCTTTAGCCGTAATCAAATTTTTACTCCCGAAATTCGGCTTAGCCCAGTCTCGAGAAAAATTCGATACTACTGCCAATGAAAGCATTGTCGGCAAAGAGCTTGTTGTTCTTACAGCCGCTTCGTTTTTTGAACCAGGTGAAGGTAAGGTAAATGGCGTATTATGGAATATCTATACCGATGAAGGTGAAAAAGTTTTTCCAGGACAAATCGTTTTGATTAAAGAAATTCGTGGTAATCGTTTAATCGTTGAATTAAAAAAGAAAGGAATATAATTTATGGGTACAGGTATTATTGTTTTATTAGTTGTTCTAGCAGTCGTTTTATTAATCGTGGTCGCTGTTTTGGCATCAAGCTTTAAGGTTGTACAACAAGCTAATGTCTATGTTGTTGAGCGTCTTGGACGTCATGATCGAAATATCGGTTATGGTTTTCATTTTCTTGTTCCGTTTTTCGATAAAGTATCAAATAAGGTTTCACTAAAAGAAAAAGTGGCTGATTTCCCACCACAACCAGTGATTACCGCCGATAACGTTACTATGCAAATTGATACAGTTGTATATTTTCAAGTTACTGATCCAACTGCCTTTACATATAACGTAGAACGTCCTCTTCAGGCAATTGAAAACTTAACTGCTACAACTTTAAGAAATATTATTGGTGATCTTGAACTTGATGCTACTTTAACATCTAGAGATACTATTAATGTAAAGATGCGCGCTATTATTGATGAAGCCACTGATCCATGGGGTATTAAAGTTACTCAGGTTGAACTCAAAAATATTATACCTCCTAGAGATATTCAAGAAGCTATGGAAAAGCAAATGCGGGCTGAAAGAGAAAGAAGAGAAGCTGTACTAAGAGCCGAAGGGGAAAAACGTTCAGCAATCTTAGTAGCAGAAGGTCAAAAAGAATCGACTATCTTAAGAGCTGAAGCGCAAAAAATGGCTCTGATTGCGGAAGCACAAGGTCAAGCTGAAGCAATTAAATCTATTTATACTGCTCAAGCTGCTGGTATTAAATCTATCAATGAAGCCAATCCAAATAGCGCATATATAACTCTTAAAGGTTATGAAGCTTTAGAAAAAGTCGCAAATGGTCAAGCAACAAAACTAATTATTCCATCGGAATTATCTTCAGTTACTTCCCTTGTTTCAAGCATTGGCGAAATGTTGAAAGATAAAAAATAAACTATGATAAATTGAAAAAGGACTTCGCGTCCTTTTTTTTATTTTCCTTGATTCAATAATGTTATCAGTGCTTGATATTTATCAACTAATTTTTGACATTTTTCAATATCACTATGCTCTACCATGACTCTTATTTTGTTTTCTGTTCCTGAGGGTCTAATAAAGACTCGCCCTTCTGCGCCAATAAAATCATTATCTTCTAAAATCATCTGATTTAATTGTGAATTGTTCATAATCGCTTTTTTATCTACTACATTTAGACTTACTAATAATTGTGGATATATAGTTAAATCAGCCAAATATTCATCTAATAAATTTAAAGATAATATTTTGAGCATAAAAGTCATTACTAATAGTCCATCGCCAGTTCCTAAATAGTCATTTAAGATAATATGTCCGGATTGTTCTCCCCCCAAGGAAAGATTATTATTCTCCATCGCTATATGCACATTTTTATCACCGATATCAGTAATCAAATAATTGATATTATAATTTTCTAACGCTTGTAATAATCCTTTGTTCGCCATCTCGGTCGTGACAATAGTATTTTTATTTAACAAATTATGCGATTTTAAAAATTTTGCTAAGACAAAAAGAATGTGATCTCCCGTCAATAATTGATTTTTATAAATAAATAATATACGATCTCCATCACCATCAAAAGCAACGACAAAATCATTTACCTGATATTGGTTCAACTTTTGATGAAGAAATAATGAGCCACAATCATCATTTATATTCATACCATCAGGCTGATTATTGATAAGACGCGCTTTTATACCCAACTTGTTCATTAACTTCTCTGCCAAAAGATAATTAGAGCCATTGGCTGTATCAATGATAATATTATGACTCATAGTATCAATAAACATATTTTTTGTAATTTGAGCAAGATATAATTCTTCGCCATTTTCATAAAAAAAGCTACGTCCTATTTCGGCATTTTTTGCCCATGGTATATTTTGGGTATTATCTATAAATGCTTCAATTGCATTTTCTACTTCCTCACTAAGCTTATTGCCACTAGATTCGAAAATTTTAATTCCATTATCATAGTAGGGATTATGACTTGCTGAAATCATTACCCCGAAATTAAAATCATTGCGCATCAAATAGGAAACACTAGGCGTACTGGTTATGCCCAATAGCCAAGCATTAGCACCAGCATTTAAAATTCCAGCAACAATGCTGGATTCCAACAAATCCGAAGAAAGGCGTGGGTCTTTAGCTACTAGTATTTTTCCTTTTTCACTAAGACTTCCCAAAAAATAACCTATTTTAAAGGCGTGTACTGGGTTTAAAAAAGCACCGACACGTCCACGAAATCCGTCGGTCCCAAAATATTTTCCCATCTTTTATATCGGAGAATTATCTTTCCATCAATTCACTAAAATCAGCTATAAAACCATCACGACTAGTAGGGATAAGCTCTCCTTGATAAGTAAAAGATATTCTACCAGTTTCTTCAGATACTACGATCGTTACTGCGTCAGTTACTTCACTTATACCAAGTGCTGCGCGATGTCTAGCACCAAACTTACCATTCATTGCTCTAGTAGTCGGCAAATAAAATACCGAGGCGGCTTCAATTACACCATCTCTAACGATTACTGCTCCATCATGAAGAGTAGTACCTACATAGAAAATAGTAGATAACAAAGCTGTTGACATAGGAGCTTTCACTGGTACTCCTTCTTTGATATATTCATCAAGATTAACATGCTTTTCAAAAGTTATAATAGCACCTGTTTTGCTGGAAGATAAAGATAAAACTAAATCTTTCATCATTTTATAAAGAGTTTGATTAAATTGCTTGTCATCATCCTCAACTATAATTCTCGATTTTTTATCTGTAACAAAGATTTTTCTCCATTCTCCTTCATGTAATATTATGAAAAGAACAGATAAACTTATAACTAAAACATTGACAATAGCTTGCAACATTCTTAAATTGAATAAAACAGCTAAAAATATCACCGCCAGATACATAAAAAGCCATGATAAAATCATTCTCTTTTTTATCTGCCGACCAATAAAGAAAGCAAAAACCAAAATAGCTAAAGTTGATACTATTAAATCAATTCCATAATTAAGGAAAATTTCTCCAAATTTTCCTTCATTTATTAAATCAATTATTTCCATTGTCGCCTCCCGGATTACGATGTGCAAATCGTGAAGCGGCAGCGGCAGCAATGGCTCCGACAATATCATCAATGAACGTATTACATACCTTACTTTCATCAACATCATTTAGTTCCTTAACTATTCCGAATTTTATTTTATCAATAAAACCAAAATTAGTGAGGGCGATAGAACCATAGAGGTTACAAATACCATACGCTAAAACTTCATCCACTCCATATAAAGATTGATCAGTAAGTATTACTTGTTCTAAAATCTTATTTTCCATCAATCTTTTTTCTGCCATTATATCGATTTCGATACCTGTCATAATTGCTAATTGCACTTCTCTTTTAGCTAAGACGTGATGTACTGAGTCGAGGCATTCTTCTATAGTTACAGTTTTAATATGAGGAATTTGTAATTCGTAAACCGCTTCTGCGATTCTTTCAAGTTCCACTCCTCTTTTTCTTAATAAATCTATACAATAATCTTTCCAATTTTTCATATTTTTCACTTCCTAATTTAAATTATAACAATAATAATTAATCAAGTAAAGTAAAAAAGAGAAAACCATTCATTTTTTTATGAATTTTCTTTCCCTTCTTCAATGACTGCCAGCAAATCGCGATAGTCTATAATCAAATATACTCGACTTTTATAGTTAACATATTCTCCTGAATTTCTTGAATACATTACTATAGAATCCACTGCTAAATTTTTTATATCTGGACTGCAGGCAACAACTTTACCAGTTGGGATTCTCCCCTTTCCCTCTTTGCCACTTTCTCCTTCAATTGTTTCGATTATTATATTTTGATGTAAAGGTCTAAGCATATCTACCTCCATTATGATTATCTGCTTTTTTTATCACTTTAAATCAGCTAAAGGTCATTTTTCCCATTTTTTTATTTAGGAAAGATAATAATCTAGATACTTCCTTTCAACTTCCATAGATTTATAGTGAGGTGAAAATAATGATCAATAAAGAAAATTTTAATAATGGTGGCTTCCCTAACAACAAAAATGACAAAGTAGAATTTGAAAAATTTGAAGGTGAACCATGCTGTCATGAAGAAAAAAAACACATTGAAACCAAATGCTGTGAACACTTCCATGAACCAAGACACCATAATTGCTGCTTCCGTCCATTTGCCTGCTTCAGACCTTTCTGGTGTTGCAATCGTCGCAATCACTGTGACTTCTTTTAATTAGTCCAATTGTTACAAATTAAATCCGGTAGGTAAAACTACAGGATTTTTTTGTTATAAGTCAAAATAACACTTCAAATTTGGAGAGAAATCAATTATAATATAAAAGTGCTGGCTTAGCTCAATGCTAGAGCTACTGTATCGTAAACAGTCGACATTGGTTGGATTCCGATAGCCAGCTCCACTAAAGAAATTTCCACTTTTTTCGCGAAAATCTTGTTTTTTTTGAAAACTATTGTTATAATAGTCTCTGTTGGACAGTTAGCTCAGCTGGGAGAGCGTCTGCTTGACGTGCAGAAGGTCGGGGGTTCGATCCCCTCACTGTCCACCATTATTTTTTTGCGAACGTGGCGGAATTGGTATACGCGCACGTTTGAGGGGCGTGTCCGCAAGGGTACGGGTTCAAGTCCCGTCGTTCGCACCATATAAAAAACAGATCAAGGGATACTCATAGCGAGTATTTTTTTGATTATTTATATAAATACTATTATCTATGCTGGAATTACGAAAGTTCTTAAAACTTGGTCTTTTAAAGCAGTAAGCTCAAAATGATCATACATCTTACTTATAGAATTATAAAGATTATCATTAGTATAGATATTATTTGGTATAGATTCACTATAAGTCAAGATTTCCTTAATATTTAATTCCGTTGCTTGGCTTAATTTTGTACTCGTATTAGATCCACTCAAATAAGTTAATGCTGGTATCGTAAAAAGAGTTTGATAGTAGATTTCTAGATAATCTAAGGTATTTTGCTCTGGTTCGTTATAATCGATAGTGTCTGTAAAAACATTGAAGTAATCCGAGACAAAATTCTTTTTCGTAACACCCGAAGATAGAACGAGCATGCCCTTATATACATAGCCACATTCTTCCATAGTAATTTTTTTATTAGAAAGCGTACATATCATCAAAGATTCTACTCCTTCATCAGAGCCAGTTACTTTATTACCAGTTGAATTAGCCATTTTATATAAAGGTTTTCCAATAATACTGCCCTGTACTTCCTCATTTAGACCAGTTAATGGTACAATCATTAACATTACTAGAGCGATGAAAAAGCTGCTGGCTATCAGTCCCCATAAACCTCCAAAAAGACGATTCAAAACTTTCGTTGATGAAACCTCTCCTTTTTTACGTTTTTTCACGAAAGAAAAGATAATTTTTTTAATAATCGCCGCAATTATTGATAATACAAAGAAAACAGCTATATAGCAGAGAGCATTAAATAAATGATGCGATATTAATAAGGACATAAAAGATTTTAGATTACTTCCAGAAAAGAAAGAAAATTCGAAGTTGAAATTCAAATTAAGATTACTTATTATTATTGGACTAAACTTATAAGTAGCATAAAAAACAGCTAAGGTAATAAAAAAATTAATAAATTTTCGAAAAATACCTTCCTTAAGTCCGGTGATTACTCCTAATAATAATAACGCTCCAATAGCTATATCAATTATTTGTGAAATGTTCATTGTTTTTACCCCTTTTTAGTGTTACCATCTTTAGGTTTTTTAATCGCTGGGGCTTTATTAATTTCTTTCTCTTTTTCTTTCACTTTTTCTGGTGTAATAACTTTATTATCAATAATAGTTTTAGTTGGTAATTTGCTTTCTTTATTAATTATAACCTTACTCGTTTTTGACGGTGCACTTTTTTTCTTATTAATTCTATTAGCGTTTTTTAGATTTAATTCCTGCTCGTTGAGTTTTTCAATTTTTTGACTCTTCACAGTAGCGTTATTCTTATATTCTTGTTCTAAAAATTTTCTTTGTTTTCTCATTCTTTTTTGGTTATATTTATTAAAACTTCTTTCGACAAATTTTGGCACAGTGAAAGAGTTAAGACGTGAAAGAAAAAGTGAATCTTGAATATTTCTTAATGTTTGCATTTGAATAGTGGATTTATCTTCTTCGATCGCTTCCTCTACTTTTTTAATACAATCCAAAGCATTGCTATTATAACGAAATTGTTCATTATGACCAATCATAGCTGAAACTATTAAGCTTATGGCACTTAATGATGGAAAAAATATGGATGTTATAGCATTCATCGTCGTAGTTAAAAGTGCAAAACTTATTATAATTAAAAAATAAGACCACCAAATATAATTAAAAAAACGATTTTTAGCATAAATCATTAAAGTATAAGTATATTCAAAACAAGATTTTTGATAATTTAAAATTGTCGCTTTCGGACTAGAACTAGTTACTATTTCTTTTTTGCATATGCCATCGTCTGGCACTCTAGTAGCAAAATGTCTAATCATTCCATCTGATACAGGACGAATAATGTTTGGATTTGGATCTAAGCCAAGAACAAAATTATCATATCTTTCCTCTAAGCTGTTTCCCTCTTTTTTCTTAACAGTGGCCCGGTAGCTTAAAATCATTTGAATAATCAACCAAATCCCAGAGATAATCGATAATGCTTCTCCGATAGTTTTAGAATTCTTAACTATATCCGTATAAGCCTTTGTATTGACGATTATATCTTCACCATTTTCATTAACAATGGTAGTAGTTTTTTTAATCAAATTAAAGAAGAGAGTGAGTTCTGGTAGAAAACGAAAAAATATTGAAGCTAGAGACAAAAATAGCGCCGTGATAATCATAATTATCTTAATCGTACTTTCAATTTTATAGCAATAGGAGCTAGCACGATACAGCTTTATGGCCTCTTGGCTATCGATTCTTTCTTGCATATTTTTCATAACGTTAGTATAAGTGAAAAGCTTATGAATGTCAATATAAAGACTTATAATACTATAATTAATATTTAATATATAAATACTAGCCAAAATTAAAAAAGTCTCCAGTTATATGGAGACTTAACTAATAAGAATTTATCCTATTTTATTTTTTTAAATTATAGAATGCATCGAGACCAGCATATTTACCAGCTACATCGAGATCATCTTCGATTCTTAATAGTTGATTATATTTTGCAACGCGATCAGTACGAGCTAATGATCCTGTTTTAATTTGTCCGGCATTGAAAGCTACTGCTACATCAGCAATAGTGGTATCTTCACTTTCTCCCGAACGGTGAGAAACAACTGTGGTATAACCATGACTCTTTGCCATTTCCATCGCATCAAATGTTTCAGTTAATGTGCCGATTTGATTCAATTTAATTAAAATAGAATTAGCGACTCCATTTTCGATTCCTTTGCGTAAAATTTTTGGATTTGTAACGAATAAATCGTCTCCAACAATTTGGACTTTTCCAGCAACTTTATCGGTTAGCATTTTCCAACCTTCCCAGTCGTTTTGATCTAAACCATCTTCAATTGAAATAATTGGATATTTATTAGCTAGGTTAACTAAGAAATCAACCATCTTTTTGCTAGTGAGTTCTTTCTTTTCTACACGATAGAATTTACCATCACGATCATATAATTCGCTACTTGCTACGTCAAGAGCGAGCATGACATCGACTCCTGGTTCATAGCCAGCATTCTTAATAGCTTCCATAATATAATCGAGTGCTTGAGCATTGGATTTTAAGACTGGAGCAAAACCACCTTCATCACCAACACCTGTCGCATGACCTGCTTTTTTCAAAACTGATTTTAGTGCTTGATAAATTTCTGCACCAACTCTTACTGCTTCTTTAAATGTCGGAGCTTTAACTGGCATAACCATGAATTCTTGAATATCAACACCAAAGTTAGCATGAGCGCCACCATTAAGAATATTCATCATTGGTGTTGGTAACACTTTAGCATTAAATCCACCCAGATAGCGATAAAGTGGAATTTCTAAGAGATTACTAGCAGCTTTGGCAACAGCTAAAGAAACAGCTAAAGTTGCATTAGCTCCTAATTTTTGTTTATTAGGTGTACCATCTAATTCTATTAATGCTCTATCGATAGCTACTTGATCTAAGCAATACATGCCACAAATTTTCTCGGCAATAACTCCATTAATATTTTCTACCGCTTTTAAAACACCTTTTCCACCATAACGCTTTTTGTCACCATCTCTTAATTCGACAGCTTCTCTTTCACCAGTAGATGCACCACTTGGTACAATTGCTGTTCCTACAATACCAGATTCTAATCCTACAACAGCTTCCACTGTCGGATTTCCCCGTGAGTCTAATACTTCACGAGCATAAATAACTTCAATAATTGGCATAATTTTTCCTCCTTTTGTTTCTTAAGCCGATTTTATAAGTAAACTTTTACCTTCGCCATCAACCATCTCCGCTGGAATTTTAACTTTTAATAATTCGAGAATTGTCGGAGCAATATCCGCCAACTTTCCTTCTTTATTAAGTTTATATTGTTTATCGGTTATGATAAATGGTACAGGGTTATTAGTATGTGCGGTAAATGGTCTGCCGATTTCATCTGTGATTTTATCAGCATTACCATGATCAGCCGTTAAAAGTAACAAACCATTATTTTCTTTAACAGCCTGATAAATTTTTCCAACTGATTCATCTACATATTCGACAGCTTTTATCACCGCTTCTTTAACTGCCGTATGACCTACCATATCGCAATTAGCGAAATTTAAAATAATAACATCATATTTATGTGAAGCAATGGCATCCACCGCTTTGCTACAAACTGTTTTAATCGACATCTCCGGCATCAAATCATAAGTTGCTACCTTTGGTGAGTCAATTAAAATTCGATCACAATTTTTTAGTGCTGGCTGAGTAATACCATCATAATTAACCGAGCCATCAAAAAAGAATGTAACGTGGGCATATTTTTCTGTTTCCGCAATTCTTAATTGCGTAAAACCTTGTTCAGCCAAAACTTCACCCAAAATATTTTTGAGTTCAGGAATGCTGAAAGCAATTGGTCCCTTGACACTATCTGCATATTTCATCATTTGTACCAAGAAGATATCTTTCAACACAATACTTGGCTGATAATTACTATAGAAATTAGGATTAGTCAGTATTGTTGAAATTTGAATAGCCCGATCCGGACGATAATTTGCAAAAATTATGCTATCATGATCAGAAATTTTAACCGCTAATTTCTCATTATATCATGGTTCAACAAATTCATCGAGATGACCATTTTGATGCTGATTTTTAACATATTCAATAGGATCAGTAAATTTATGTCCCTGATTATTTACCATATTTACGTAAGCTCGATCAACACGATCAAGATTCTTATCTCTGTCCATAGCATAATAACGTCCGCTAATCGTGACAATTTGACCAAAAGATAGTTCCTTGCAATAAGCTAATAAATCTTTTAGATAAATTAAGCCGGAAGTTGGTTCCACATCGCGTCCATCTAGAAAAGCATGAATATAAATATCTTTTAATCCATTTGCTTTCGCCATTTTGATAGTTGCTTTTATATGCTCAATATGCGAGTGAACTCCCCCATCAGACAATAAACCGAACAGATGGAGTTTGGAGTTGTTTTTCTTCACATGCTCGATAGCTGCAAGCAATTGCTTATTATGAAAAAATTCTCCAGTTCTAATCTTTTGACTGATTAAAGTTAGGGCTTGATAGACTATACGTCCTGCTCCAATATTCAAATGACCGACTTCTGAATTCCCCATTTGTCCGGCTGGTAAGCCAACTGGCATACCGCTCGCTTCTAATGCAGTATGCGGATAGTTTTTAAATAAATAATCTATATTAGGAGTTTTCGCTTGCGAGATAGCATTTGAAGAATCAGCTGTAGCTAGACCATATCCATCCATAATACACAAAACTATTGTTTTTTTCATATAAGTTCCTTTGGTTTCATTCGCAATAGAAAAGCAATAACTCGACCGCTGATCATCTTGATATGTCGATTAAATAAATTAACTTCCCGATTGTACTGTACACAAAATGTGGTGAAACTACCACAAACATCATCCAAATTGCTCTTTAATGATATAAATTCTAAATCCTGAGCCAATCGCTGATTAATCATTAACTCGGACAAATGAGTCCTAGCTTGATTGAATTTATTAATTTGGACTTTCTTAACATTCATATTACTATTAGAAATGGCGAAGATTGGAAATACTGCTTCCTTAATTATGCCACTTTCTATTTGTTGTTTTTGCAAGACTAAATCAATACCACTAAAAATATCGCTTTGATTTTGAATAAATACATCTAAACGAAAATTATTTCTTTTAATTGTATTTTTCATCGTCAGAATAAATAAAAGGTGAATAATAAAAATGAAAATTACTATAGATAAAATAATAATTCCAATTATAATAAACACCTTAACCATATAATTCCCCTACGCCAATGAGGCTTCAATTAACTGCTTAAATGAAGCGGCATTTTTTGAAGCTCCTCCGACTAATACACCATCAATACCATCTAAGTGTATATAACTTTTCACATTGTCTTTATTAACTGATCCGCCGTATAAAACAATTACTTTTTTGGTATCTACAGCAAATTGATCATTAATTACTTTTTTAATATATAAGGCGACTTCTTTAGCATCGCTTGGTAAACATGCTTTTCCTGTGCCAATAGCCCAAACTGGTTCATAAGCAATAATTACTTGACTCGCTTCCTCTTTATTCAGTCCCTTGAGCCCTTCAAGTAATTGATTTTTAATAAGAGCTAAAGTTTGACCAGCCTCTTTTTGTTCCCAATTTTCGCCAACGCAATAAACGGGTCGCAACTTTTGTTTCAACAATTGCAAGATTTTTGCATTAACATCTGCATCTGTTTCATGAAAAAGAGTACGGCGTTCAGAGTGAGCTACTAGTGCTCCAGCAACATTTAAACTTTTTAAAATATCTGCGCTAATTTCACCAGTAAATGCTCCTTGATTGTTTGAAGAAACATTTTGTGCAAACGTTAGAAAAGAAGCGTTTGCTGCTAGTAATGATAAAAATGGCGCCGTTGGTGCTAAACCTATTGTTATATTTGGCGCTGTTAATAAACTAGCACAAGCGGAGAATTCTTTTAGAAAATTCTCCGTCTCATGATAGTCATTAAACATCTTCCAATTTCCAATTAAATACTTCATTTTTTTCCGATAATTTCAATACCAGGTAAACTACCATTATTTTCAATCATTTCTAAGGAAGCACCACCGCCAGTAGAAATATGAGAGAAATCAGTATTACTAAAACCTAGTAACTTACTAGCTGCAGCTGTATCGCCACCGCCAATAACTGTGAAGGCTTTTTTATTTTGACTCATTGCCAAGAGAATTTCTTTAGTTCCCTTTTCAAACTTAGGATTTTCGAAAACGCCCATTGGACCATTCCAGAAAATAATTTTTCCACTTTTAATTATATCTTTAAATAACGCTATCGACTTTGGACCAATGTCTAATCCCATAAAATTATCTGGGATACTTTGATCATTAGTCACTTTAATATCTACAGGATCGTTAAAATCGCTAGCGATAACATGATCAACTGGTAAGACAATCTTTCCACTCTTATAGCAAGTTTTGGCAAAATCTAATTGGCTTTCTTCTACTCTTGAAGTACCAATATTTATGCCATTTGCTTTTAAGAATGTATAAGACATTGCGCCACCAATAATAATTTTATCGGCCTTTTCCAATAATTTTTCAATTACCTTAATTTTGTCTGATACTTTTGCGCCACCTAGAATTGCTATATATGGATGTTCTTTCGCTTCAATACATTTGGATAATGAGGCTACTTCTTTTTCCACTAAAAATCCAATGGCAGTATCGCGACCAGTCCGATTTAAATCTTCTGGTAAACCATAGGTAGAAGCATGAGCGCGGTGCGCTGATCCGAATGCATCCATAACAAATGCATCCGCTAATTCTGCCCAAAAATCTGATAATTCTGGATCATTCTTCTCTTCACCCTTTTGATAACGAGTGTTTTGTAAAAGAAGAACATCACCACTTTTTAAACCCTTAACTGTCTTAACAACAGTTTCGCCAATGTTTTCTGGTAAGAATTTGACATTTAAATTGAGTAATTCACCGAGTCTTTTCGCTACTGGTTCTAAATTGTTTTTCTTTTTATCTTTATCAGTATTGAGTGGATCTTTATGATCAACTTTTCCTAAGTGAGATAAAAGAACAATTTTTGCTTTATGTTCTAACAAATATTTGATAGTAGGAAGCGCTTCAACAATTCGATTGTCATCTTTAATTACACCATCTTTAAGTGGCACATTGAAATCAACACGAACAAATACAGTCTTATTCAAGACATTAATATCTTTTAATTGCTTAACCATTTTTTCTCCTTAAAAGAAGACAGCTTTGCGCTGTCTATTATTTAATTCCTAATTTTTTTGCAAATGCACTTGCTAATCTAATATATTGGCAAGTATAGGAATACTCATTATCATACCAAGCAACTACCTTCACAAATTGCTTGCCTTCTGGATTGTTGAAGACAGCTGTTTGTGTAGCGTCGAAGATGGAACCAGCTGTATGATGGATTATATCACTGCTGACGATTTGGTCTTCAGTATATTCAAGAATACCTTTTAAACCAGCATGTGCTGCTTCTTTCATTGCTAAATTGATTTCTTCTTTAGAAGCGTTTTTCTTTAATGTTAAAGTTAGATCAACTAAAGATCCACAAATTACAGGTACTCTTATCGCGCCACCTTGTAAACGTCCTTTAAGACTTGGAATTACTAAATGGATTGCCTTAGCAGCTCCAGTTGAAGAAGGAACTAAGTTGGCTGCGCAAGCTCTTCCTCTTCTAAAATCTTTTTCTTTAACTAAGTCTAATGAAGTTTGGTCATTAGTATAAGCGTGAACAGTGGTCATAAAGCCACCTTCAACTCCCCACTTATCTTCTAAAACTTTCATTACTGGAGCTAAACAGTTGGTTGTACAAGAAGCACCAGAAATGACACTCATATCAGCAGTTAGCTTATCATCATTAACACCATAGACGAATGTTGGTGTAACACTGTCAACCTGGTGCTGAAATAATAACACCTTTAGCACCACCAGCTTCGATATGAACTTTTGCATCTTCATAACCTTTGAAGCGACCAGTACATTCTAAAACGATATCAACTTTGTATTTCTTCCATGGTAATAAGGAAGCTTCTTTTTATCCGATGACTGGAATCTTTTTACCATCAAAAATAATTCCATCTTCATCATGACTTATTTCATCTTCACCCCAAAACTCCTTGGGCGCTGTCATACTTTAATAAATACGCTAAATTTGCAGGTGATGATAAATCGTTCAATGCGACTATTTCAAAACCTCCTACTTCTACAGCTCTTCTGAACGCTAAACGTCCAATGCGGCCAAAACCATTAATTGCAATTTTAATTGCCATAAACTTTCCTCCTAGTTTTTACTTTATTATTATACTTAAAATAATGTTAAAAATCAATAAAAATTAGTACTTAGTTTAGCGCTTTCATTGTGAAATATTACACTTTGTTTTTCACTTTTTTTCTTTTTATTACTCCTTCAGCACATTTTAAAAAGAAAGTTTCTGCTGCTTTTTATTTTTCTCTTGAATAAATGAACTACTAAATGATTATACTTTACATAGGAGGAATTTAATTATGATAGTACCTACAGTTATTGAAAAAACTATTGACGGTGAAAGAGTATATGATATTTATTCCATGCTACTTAATGAAAGAATTATTATTCTAACAGGAGAAATTAATGATCAAGTCGCTTCTTTGGTGGTTGCACAATTATTATATTTAGCAAGTAAGGATAATAAAAAAGATATACAATTATATATTAATTCCCCTGGCGGATCTATAACCGCCGGTCTAGCAATTTATGATACTATGCGCCATGTTAGTTGTGATGTTTCTACAATTTGTTTAGGGATGGCTGCTAGCATGGGAGCATTTCTATTAGCTGGCGGAACACATGGAAAACGTTTAGCACTACCAAATAGCGAAATTATGATTCATCAACCTTTAGGGGGAGCTCAAGGAAAAGTTAGTGATATCGATATAATGACTAGAAGATTACTTGGAATCAAAAGATTAGTAAATAAAATTCTTGCAGAAAACACTAAAAAACCAATTGAAATAATTGAAAAAGATACCGAAAAAGATTATTTTATGACTTCCTTAGAAGCCCTACAATATGGGATTATCGATAAGGTTATCGAAACCGCTCCTAAGCTTTCCTAATTTCACACACTTCAAAATATAAATCTGGATAAAATGATTGCTTAGATCTTCTCAATTGCAAATCACCTGCATCATCTTCACGATTAATATATTTAGCATTGGGATAAATATCTCTTTGAAATTGAACAGTTAAAAAAGTATAAAGACCGCGGATATTCTTATCCGCTTTTTCTATGTTTATTTCCACCACTTGCTCATCAAGCATGGAGCATATGGAAAATCCTTTAAGTTCATTATCTATAAATACACCATAAATTTGATATTTTAATTCTTCATATATTTCTAGCAAATAAGTAATACCTTTTATCTCTCCAACTACATAAGGTCCTAATTCCTCTTCATTATGAATCCATTCATCTAAAAGCGCCAAAACATCTTTAAAATCACTTCGACCTAAAAGACGTGAGGAATAATTATAATTCTTAATGAAATAATTATAGTTATTTCGTTTTTTTTGCATTTTTTTGCCACTCAATGTTCGAATTTTTTCACCTAGATAAATATATTCTTTTAAATCATCCATCGCATCAATTTGATATTGTTTTAAATCCAAATCCGCCAATAAAGCTTTAGGAACCCAGCGAACAATAAAAGGTTTTTGCAATATTTGAAATATTTCCTCTAATCGTTTTAATGATTTTGTTAGATGTTTTTTATCTGTTACAGGTAAAAGAGCGACTAATTCTTCCCCTTCTTCTTCAAATAAATATAAGACATCATCTTCAATATAATAAAATGTTGGAAACTCAATCGACCATAAATAAATAGTTATTAAATTGTAGTTAGCCGAGTGGTAAGGATATTTAATCAAAAATGGATGAATAATGTTGATATCTTCTTTTCTTAGTTTTTGTAGCATTTCAGTCTTTCTTTCTGGCATCTTCAATAATTAAATTTAAATAATAATTAATGCTGGAGCGCGATATTTTTTCTTTGTATAATTCATAATAACGCTCTGCTAATTCACCTAATGAGCGTTCAGGATATTTAATTCTTAAGTGAGCAATTCTTTTTTTGACTCCGTGAAGTGTCGGTAAGATTTTATTTATGGCGGTCAATTGTTTTTCTCCCGCTTTCAATACTTTTTGCAAATTAGCGGCATCACAATTATTGACTCTAGTGGCTGCTAAAAAGAAATCTTTCTCGATTCGAAAATTTTCATATTCCAGCATCTTCGCTTCAGCGTGGATAATACTAATAAAATCAGATATTTCTACCGCCTTTTTTAAGTATAGTATTTTTTTATTTCGCCGAATAATTTGCTTAGGATTTAAATTAAAAAATTGCATTATTTTAATAATCTTTTCTTCATCATCGCGATTATCTAGTTGTAGTTCCAAATGATATTCGGCTGAAAGAGGTGAATTTAAAGAACCACAACTAACAAAGACACCAGCCAAAAAATAACTTTTATCGCTACGGCTAACTAATGGTAGTTGTCCAAAACAAACTTGTATTTTATGAAAATCTTCTATAATTATTTTTTTACCATTATATTCTTCATTTATTTGGATATTATAAGCGTTACTCAATTTATCAATAATAAAACGTCGAATAAATTGATTTTTGATAGTTACTTCTCGCTGATTATTAAAAATATTAAAAAAATATCCTTTTAAAAAATAGGATAATTTTTTGGCTATGTTTTCATCTTCAGTTTTAATAAAATTACTTTCGATTATTTCTTCTTTTACTTCACTAGCAAATGACATCTAAATCTCCCTATGGATTACGTAAGTTTGATACTCCTTATTATAATGTTTTGCTAGAAACTTTGCAATAGAAACGCTGCGATGTTTACCACCTGTACAACCAATTCCTATTAACACACTACTTTTCCCTTCTAAAATATACATATTGAATATATAATCCAAATATTCTAAAGTTCTTTTTAAATATTCTTTAGTATTTTGGTGTACCATGACGTAATTATAAACTTCCTTGTTCATTCCGGTTTTTTCTTTTAATTGATCTACATAATAGGGATTAATCAAAAAGCGGACATCAAGAATTAAATCTCCATCTAATGGAATACCATATTTAAAGCCAAAGCTGATAAAACCAATCTGCAAATTTTTGAATTGGCATAAGCTGTACTTATTTAAAACTATCATTCGCAATTCATTTTCTGCTAAAAAAGTAGTATCAATAATATCATCTGCTAGTAGCTTGATTTCTCTAGCAGCTTTCGTTTCTTCGCGAATCGCTTGCAAAAGCGAAAGATTATTTAATTGTAAAGGATGTTTTCTTCTTGTTCTTTTATATCTAGTGATAAGTTCTAGTTCACTACATTCTAGGAAAATAACTTTGGTAATAATTTGGTAATTATTCCGACATAACTCAATCGCTGTTTCCACTTGTTCTCTCTCTAAGGAAATAGCAACTCGACTATATCGTTCTTTATTTTTTGTAATTAATGCTAGGAATTCTTTAATTAAAGCTACAGGAAAATTATCTAGATAATAAAATCCTTGTTCTTCTAGCGCTGAAATAGCTACAGACTTTCCAGCGCCAGATAAGCCTAAAATAATAATTAAGTATTGTTGATTCATGTTGAAAAATAGCATTAATAGCTACTTTATTATAAACAAAATACTTCTTATTTATTCTTATTTGGCCGTTAATATTTTCATATAATCAGTACTAAGCTTGCAAGTTCCACCAGCTAGAATAATCGGAGCACCTTTTGGCACTTTATATTTACGACCTATTTCTACTGCCAATTGCTCAGCTTCTTCCATCATAATGCCTGCATCATCAATTAAATATGGATACACTCCCCAAGTTAAACGCAAAAGTAAACTTAGCTCTAAATTATCACACACTGCTATAATCGGACAATTTGGACGAAAATTAGATATTCTTTGAGCGGCTAATTCATTTCCACTCATTGCGACAATTATTGCGGCATTAATCGTATCGGCAGTAGTGGCGATAGCATAACTTATAGCATCACTTAGATTCTTTTTAGAATAGCTAAAAGCTTCTTTGGCCAAACCATAATAATTAAGCAGTGGTTCAATTTTACCAGCGATTGTCGCCTGCATCATTACCGATTCTAAAGGATATTCTCCCGAGGCTGTTTCTCCTGAAAGCATAATGGCATCAGAGCCGTCATAAATCGCATTCGCCACATCGGAAACCTCCGCTCGCGTTGGAGTAGGATTTCGCATCATCGAATCTAGCATTTGTGTAGCAGTTATCGATGGTTTCCCAGCTTTAAAGCATTCATTAATTATTTTCTTTTGGATAATTGGCACTTCTTCAGGTGGTAATTCGACTCCCATATCTCCGCGAGCAATCATAATACCATCAGAAACTTCAACAATTTCAGCAATATTATTTACTCCTTCGTGATTTTCTATTTTTGCAATAATCTTAATATATTCCTTGCCTTTTTGTCGCAATATTTCTCTTATTTCTTCAACATCTTCCCTGCTTCTAACAAATGAGGCGGCAATAAAACTCACATTTTGATCGCAACCAAATTCAATATCAGCACGATCTTTATCCGAAACATATGGCAAAGATAGACGAGCAAAAGGAATATTCACTCCACGACGATTTGTAATTGAATGTGTATTTAATGCTCGAGCAATAATTTCTTTTTTATCATAATCAATAGCAGTAACTTCTACATCAAGAATACCATCATCAATTTTTATATGTGATCCTACTTCTATATCATTTATCAAATTTGGATAATTTACTGAAAAACGTTCAGCCGTTCCTTCAACCTCATCCATAGTAATGGTAACTGTGCTATCTTTAATAACTTTCGCTTTTCCACCAACAAAATTATGTGTTCTAATTTCTGGTCCTCGAGTATCAAGCAAGATACTAGCAGATAATCCTTTTTCAGCAAATATCTCCCGCACGCGCTCTATTTTTACCAAATGATCTGCCTGATTTCCATGGGAAAAATTTAGGCGAATAACATCTACTCCCGCTATTATTAATTTTTCCAGCATCTCTTTTGACTCACTAGCTGGTCCAATAGTAGCAACAATTTTTGTTTTTTTAATCATCTTAATTTCTCCGCATTGTAATAAAGCTTGAGATTAACAAGCCGTGGTGTCGCTAAAACATCCTTAATAGGATTATGGTTAAGTTCGCTGCCTGTTATACCTACGCAATGACCAGAAACTCCTTCTATTAATAAATCTACTGCATATGCTCCCAAGCGAGAACCAAGAACGCGATCCATCGCAGTTGGTCTTCCACCACGCTGAACGTATCCGAGTACTGTCGGTCGTGTTTCAAAGCCAGTATATTCTTCAATTTCTTTAGCAAATTCTTTAATATCCATAATTCGCTCAGAAATTATAACGATGGCATGTCTTTTGCCTTGTAAACGATTCTGTTTTAATTCTTCTAGAATTTGCATTTTATCAAAGCCTCTTTCACCAGTTATAATCATTTCCGCACCTGATGCTGTCCCGCCATATAAGGCTAAATCGCCACAATATCTTCCCATTACTTCGATTAAAGAACAACGATGATGGGAACTAGAAGTATCTCTTAACCGATCGACTGCTTCAACTATAGTATTAAAAGCGGTGTCAAAGCCGATAGTAAAATCCGTAGCAGCAATATCATTATCAATTGTTCCAGGAATACACATAACATTAACTCCTTGCTCATGAAGACGGAGTCCTCCAATATAACTACCATCCCCACCGATTACAACTAAATGATTGATATCTCTTTTATGCAAGTTAGCAATCGCTTTTTGCTGTACTGCCGGATCTTTGAATTCTGGTAACCTTGCAGTTCTTAAAATAGTTCCCCCACGATTAATAATTTCCGAAACAAAAGTGCGGTCAACTACTGTTATCATATCCTCAACCAATCCTCGGAATCCTTCAAATACTGCATAAACTTCAATATTATTAAAAATGGCATTTCTTACCACCGCTCTAATCGCGGCATTCATGCCAGGTGCATCGCCCCCGGAAGTCATAACTGCCATTTTTTTTATTGTCATAAAAAAACCTCTTTCATACAACCATATATAGTATAGTTTTTTTATAGCAAAATTTCAACTTTTTATTTTTTTTAAAAAAAGGAAAGCGCTTGCAACTAAAGACCTTTAATTGCTTTAATTATTCTTTCTACTTTAAAATCGTTGTAGCTTTCATATTTAGCAATAAAATGCTTTGACAAATCTAACTCCATAAGTGGTGTTGCAAGTAAAGTTTTTTGTTCTTTATTTCTCCCTTGTAATAAAGGTAAAAGAAGAGTATCCCGAGAGAACTCGCTGTTTTTTTCTTGACCGATATTTGTGATAAATAAATAATCGCTAGTTAGAATTTTAGAAATAAAATAATCAACACTTTCAAAGTTAGCAATTGCTGTCTTCATTTCTTGGATGAAAACAGGAAAATCGATATAGGCAACTTTGCTGTTTTTCCCTAAAAAGCAAAGAGTTTTATGAAGAGTTTGATTAGCTTTTTCTAATTTTTCATTAGATAAAAACAATATTTTATGTGTAAATAATTGCTGGGCGACTGCCTCTGCCTCTTGATTATCTTTTAAAACAACAGAAAAATCTGAATTATCATACACTAGATTTTCTTGCAATCTTAAAGAGTTAATAAGAGCCGGGCATGAGTGATCTTCAAAAACTATTTCACTTTCATACCGCACAATGCTAGTAACGATCTTACTTCTTTGACATCCCTCTAAACCAGAACACTTCCCGCAAACTTCCTTAGTTTCTAAAACTCTTGCTAATCCGACGGCATTAGCAAAAGACAACTCATTTTCTTGAATGTTTAATTCACTTATTATTTTTCGTATATAACTACTGGCAAGTAGTTGATCTAATAATTTTTGATGAACATTATTTTTATCAATTTGGATTGATATATCTTGGCGAGCAATCTTTTTCATTAGCCGATAAGTTCCTCGATTCGAGATAGAATATTATCTGCTTTTTCTTTATCTGAAGTATTATCAACTTTAATCTCCTTACTCTTAAATAACCATTGATAAGCACTATCAACATCTTTAATTTTTTCACGAATCATTGTACCCGCAATTTTATCTAGAGCAGATTTAGATAAGCGATTTTGATAAGTTTTTAAAACAAAATCAATCATAACATTTATGACAGGATATGGTAGTTTACTAGCAATGACTAAATCATTAATAATCTTGCTTTCTTCTGGCATTGGTGCTTGATTAAAATATTTAAATGTTAAAAATTCAATTGGAGTATATTTCAAATATGCTTCTTGTCCGCTAACTTCATTGAGTACTATTGGATTTTTGACAATATCAGCCGCTATTCTCTTGCTTAACTTTTTAATATTAATTTTTTTATTAGCTCGATCATAACAGCCGCAAAGATGTGCTTCCATGTCAGCAATAGAAATTCGATAAAGCGCTCCGATTTGTGCAATTTGTAATTTTATGTTTGGTGTGAAAGCCGAGATGTCTATTTTTTGCCCACATTTACGAATAACTAACTCGACATCATAATCAATTTTAAGAGCTTCCGCTTCAGCAGAGATTATTTCTTCTATACTAATTAAATCATTTTTTTCTGAATTAAAATTATTCTTGCCACCAAAAACATCCAAGAATTGTGCGCTTTTATCGATAAAGCTTTGATCTTGGCTATGCTGGCGTTTACGAAAATGCATAATAGTAGCATCATAATTAAATTCGCCTATTTGATTTCTTAGTAAATCCTTAAATAAGCGATGCTTATAAAATTTATCTGGCGAAAGTGGTGGATATACTTCATATATTATCGAAGTTTTGTTTTCTTCTTGCCGAATATATGTTTTGATTAATCCTACTGCTTCTAAAAGATATCTATTACTATCAAATTGATCAGCTGAGATGTTTAAGCATTGGTACAAATACTCATTATTTTTATTGCCAAAAAATAAACTTTCTTGCTCTAATTCCACCATAAAAGTAAAATATATTGCCATGGCAACTGCTCCGACTAAAGGCTGATAAAGTTTAATCAAACTATCTTGACTATAACTATCTATTAACCCACCTTTACTCACTATATATTGGTCTGCTGATGTAGTTTTAAACATATAGATTATTTTACTACAAATACTTAGATATTACAACCTTAATAAACTCCCTAATTCATGTTAATTGAAGTTGTTACTGCAGTTTCTACTTTAATTAAATATGACATCTACTGCATCGTAAGAATTTATTTTATCACTAGCGCTTTTATTATAACTATGATAGAATAAAATCATGAAATTTAGCAAAGAACAATTAGATGAATTTGATGCAATCAGAGACACTATTTTAAAGACTCAAAAAGATGGTCAAGTTATTCGTCTACGGGATATTCAAAATATCCAATTGGAGATTTTAATTGAAATAAAACGCATTTGTAAAAAGCACAACATTCCTTACTTTTTAGAGGCTGGCACCTTGCTTGGTGCTATACGACATGGTGGTTTTATCCCTTGGGATGATGATCTAGACATCGATATAATGAAAGAAGATTATTATCGATTAATTGCCGCACTTGATGAAGATTTAGATAGAACTCGCTTCGAATATCATTGTTTTGAAAATAACAAATATCATAATGTTACTATCCCGGCTTTCAAAGTACGACGCAAAGGCACTTACGCTCCTGAACCATTTCATTTTGCTGCCAATCACACCAAAATGAATGGATTATTTGTGGATATTTTTCTTTTCGATTATTGCTCTGGGGTTGAAGATAAAAGGTTAAAAAAATATCGTGGCAAGTCACGACGCTCCGCTATTTTAATTTCTGCTTTAATGCTCTTTCATATTCATCCACGTTGGCTCAAAAGAAGACATTTTAAAATTGCCGAAGAATATCATCAGGCATATCGAGTACAAAATGAATATGTTTGCTCGCTTCTAACTTGGACTTATACAAAGTCTTGGATGTATAAAGTCGATAGAATACTGCCAACTGTTGAAATTCCTTTTGAAAGTATTATGGTTTCTGCTCCTAATGATTCTGATAATATTCTTTCTATCCATTTTGGTGATTATAATCGTCTACCAGGCGCTAGAGCACGTCGCTATCGTCATATAAATGTCAAAAAATTGCAAATCGATTTCGATGTAAAATCCATTAAATTAACTGATTAAATATCAAAGCTAAGTTGTAAATCCGTACTTTCTTCAGATAGTATTTTATTTTCAACGAAATATTTTAGCAATGTATTATTTATCGATACTCGATCAAGAAAATCTCTTTTATCATCAAATAATCTTTTTTGTCTTTCTTCAACTATCTTATTGGCTAGTATCGCTCCCAAACCTTCTACCGAAGTAAAAGAAGGAATTATGGATAAACCATCATCAGCTATTAAAAATTTTGTTGCTTCCGATTTATTAATATCTATATTGGCAAAGCGATAACCTCGATTAATCATTTCTAAGGCAATTTCATAGGTGTTTAATAACGCCAGTTCCTTATCGGTAGCTCCTTTGCCTTTTTTAGTAATATTATTATGTTCATATTCAATTGTTTCTTTTCCTTTAACTAATGTTTGGATATCAAAATGTTCAATTCGGAAGCTGAAATATGAAGCATAGTAAGCTAACGGATAATAAATTTTATACCAAGCAATTCTTAAAGCCATCATAACATAGGCGGTCGCATGTGCTTTAGGAAACAAGTATTTAATCTTTATACAAGAATTAATATACCATTCTGGTACATCCGCTTGTCTCATTGCATCTAATTTTTCTTGGTTTAGCTGCTTTTCGCCGCGTCCTTTTCGTACTATTTCCATAATTTCAAATGCCATACTTGGCGCAACACCTTTATTAATTAAATAGATCATGATATCATCACGGCAACCAATAATTTCGTCAATCTTTACGCCTAGGCTGGAAAGAAAAATATCTCGCAGGTTATCTTGCCATACATTAGTTCCATGGGATAGACCAGAAATTTTAAGAAGATCAGCAAAAGTGCGTGGCTTTACTTCTAGTACCATCTTGCGGACAAATTGTGTGCCGAATTCCGGTAAACCCGCTATACCAATTGGCCAATTTGGAACATCCTCTGCCTGTAATCCTATTGGTTTAGTAGAAGTAAATAATTCATAAATTTTAGGATCATTTAAGGTAATTGTTCTTGGATTAATGCCCGTTAATTCATGGAGCATTTTTAAAACAGTCGGATCCACGTGTCCTAAAATATCTAATTTTAATACAGTATCATGCAAAGAGTCGAAATCGATATGTGTTGTATACCAATCATCTACTTTATCAGCAGGATATTGGATTGGGGTAAAATCCTCGACTTCCATATCTTGTGGTATGACAATAATTCCGCCAGGATGCTGTCCTGTTGTCAATTTTACGCCCGTACATTTTTTAGCAATATAGGCGATATGAGTATTATTATCTAACATATGATTTAAACCTTTTTTTTCAAAATAGGCTCTAACATAACCGAAGGCTTTTTTATCTGCAATAGTAGATATTGTACCAGCGCGGAAAACTTTATCAGTACCAAAAATCTTTTTAGTATAGTCATGAGCTTTAGCCTGATAATCACCTGAGAAGTTTAAATCAATATCCGGAACTTTTTCACCTTCAAAACCTAGAAAAGTTTCAAAAGGAATATCGTGACCATCGGCATTAATTAGATGACCGCATTTTGGGCAAACTATGGTTGGTAAATCATAACCATCGCGGATATTCTTCAATTCGAAATAGTAACAGTTTTCGCAAGCATAATGAGGAGCAAGTGGATTAACTTCAGTGATTCCCATTAATGTTGCTACTAGACTTGAACCAACAGATCCGCGCGAACCAACTAAATATTCTTCTTCTAAAGATTTTTTTACTAATAAATAAGCGCTATAGTAAATTACTGAGAAACGATGCTGGATAATGCTGGATAGTTCCTTATCAATTCTTCTTTGTACAATGTCGGGCAAAACAGGTCCATATTTTTTCTTAGCATTTTCGAAAATAATATTTTTAATTAGTTCATCAGAGTTAGCAATATGTGGTGGAGAAAGATGGTCGCGCACTGGATAAATTGCTTCGCACATATTCGCTATCATATTGCTATTGGTTACTACAAACTCATACTTGTCTTTCTCATCTACATATGTGAGTGCATCCATCATTTCTTGAGTACTAAGAAAATAATTATTAGGTATTTCTTTTATTCGTCCTTTATAATCAAATAGCGGATGACTTGTATTGCCAACAGCTAAAGTATTCACATAAATATCTCTAATTTTTACATCTTCTTTGCGCAAATTATGAACATCACCGGTAGCTACTATTGGTATATTTAGCTTTTTAGCTTTCTCAATAATTTTCTTAAGTATTTTTAATAATTGCTCTTCTGATAGTTTTCCTAGAAAAAGTGGAACTTTATAATTTTGATATGGTTGTATTTCGATGTAATCATAGAACTTTAAAGCCTGCTCCAATTTTTCATCCGTAGCCGTTTGAGCTAAATCAAAAATTTCCCCGTTAAGACAGGAACTACCTAGAAGCAATCCCTCGCGATGTGCAATTATTTCACTACGGGGTATTCTTGGCTGCTGAGCAAAGTATTTGACATTAGATAAAGATACTAATTTGAATAAATTTTTAAGACCTTGTTGATTTTTAGCCAAAATAACAATATGGTATGGATAAACCTTACGATAATTATCATCTAATGTTAGTTTATTTAAATCATTTATATTCTTCGCTCCTGCATCTAAAGATTCTTTGAGTAATCGTTCATAAACTTTTGATAGAACGATAGCGTCTTCTATAGCTCGGTGTGCTTTTTCTTCGTTATAAACTATTTGACAATATTTCGCCAACGATTCCAAGCGGTAATAACCTAATGTTGTAAAGATTCTTTTGGCCAAATTTAAAGTATCTATAACTGGATTAGTTATTTTTTTCTTTCCCAGCTTAGCTAATTTAGTTTGGATGAAATTATAATCAAATCGAGCATTATGGGCAACCAGTACTGCTCCATCGATGAATTTTATAAATTTATCTAAAACACTTTCTAAATCTGGCGCATCTACTAAATCAGCGTCGCTAATTCTAGTCAAATTCTTAGTGAATTCTGATAAGGAATAATCAATATGAACAAAGCTTTGAAATTGATCTTCTTCAATATTGCGATGAACCTTAATTGCCCCTATTTCGATAATATCATCTTGTTCTGGCGATAGTCCTGTAGTTTCAATATCAAATATAACATAGACAGCATCGGATAAATCTTTATCACTCTCATTGATAAGTGGGAGTGGAATAGGCTCGATCATATTGGCTTCGACACCATAAATCATTTTTAAGCCTTTTTTCCCTACTGCTTTTTGTGCTGCAGGAAATGCTTGCACAGCAGAATGATCGGTAATTGCTAAAGCTTGATGCCCCATCATTGTTGCTGCTTTAATATAATCTTCTATTTTATTTACGCCATCCATTGTTGACATATTACTATGTAAATGTAGTTCAACTCTTTTTTCTTTAGCATCATCACTAAACTTATCTTCTACTTTATCCATAATCGTTATTTTTTGTACAAAAAAAGTATGACCATCGCGATAAGTATCTGCGCGATACGCACCTTGAACTTCTAGCAAATGATTTTCTTCAATACTATTCAATAATGTCGGACCAATATTAGCTGATTCAATAGCTAAAACTCTTATTGAACTTTCCTCGTCTGTCAAAGAAATGTTAGCCATCAGCTTTTTTCTTGAATTCAACTTCACTTCAATTTCAAAAACTTTCCCAATAAAGGTAACATCTCGACTCTCTATCTCAATTTCGCTAATTTTCATTAAGCCATTCTTTATCGGTTTTTTTTCAACTATGACTTCTTCCTTTACTTCTGTTTCTTGCGCTTGAATTTTTTTGATTAATTCTTTTTCCCCAACTTCCAAATGATTATTTTCCGCTAATTCATAATTAATAATATTCTTTATACCAGCCTGCTTTAAAGCAACTACTAATTTTGTAAAATAATTTTCATAAAATTTATATGTTTTATCATCAATTATCAAAGACAGCGAAAAATCCTTTTGAAAAGCATCAAAACTATTTAATACTAATTGGCGAAATTTTTCTTGTCCTATACTTTCGGCCAAAAATTTAAGATACTCTTTAATTAGTCCTAAATCTTCAACTAAAATTGAATTTTCAAATTGAAGCTCTATTCTTTGATAATGTTGATCATTGATTTTTTTTTGTTGAAAATAATTATAAATAAATTTGTAATCTTTAATCGAAAACAAATTAGTTAACTGCATAAATAAAACTAAATTTTTATTTTCTTCCCTAACTTCTATTAATTCGCAATTATTTAATAAACTTATTATGCGTGGATCTGCATTAATATAGTTCCAACATTGTTCTAATATTATCTTCTTCTCATTTGTCATAGCGTAATTATATCATAAAACGACAAAATTATTCAATTTATAAAAGGATGTATTTAGTGTTCTTTGATAAATTATATCTAAAATAATATTAATTAGTTTTAAGAAAGAAAGATGAAGGATGATTCATTTCCGCCATCCCAATCTTCATTGAAATTACTAGAACCAAAAATTACGGCGTCTGCAGCGAATGGTAAATAAATTTTTTGATCATTTCCCCAACCATCAAATGCTCTTTCTCCGATGATTGTAACACTTAAAGGTATGTAAATAGAACTTATACCTTTGCAGTTTGCAAGAGCATAATCACCAATTTTTACTAGATTCATTGGTAAGATCAATTCCTTTAATGTTAGACAATTATTGAAACTATTATTACCAATTGTAATTAAGCTTTCTGGTAAAGTAATTTCTTTTAATGCTTGACAGTTATTAAAACTATTAGTGCCTATTGATGTAATATTTTTTGAAAGAATAACATTTGTCAATGTGATGCATCCACTAAACACATGATTGTTTATCGCTGTAACAGCATCAGGAATATTTATCGTTTTAAGATTTACACAATCCCTAAAAGCATCGCCACCTATTTGCTTAACTTTTTCTTTTAAAAATACTTTCACAATCTTTGTACCTTGAAAAGCTGCATTATTTATTATTTCCAAACTACTTGGTAACGAAATATATTCAAATCCTGCATCACTTTTGAAAGTATTTGCAGCAATGGCAGTAACTGGTAATTTTTCTAAAGTAGTCGTAGCTATTGCCACTTCTGGAATAATTAATTCTTTATCAATGTAATTAATACTTGGATCTTTACTTACAATTAAACCATCTGAAGTAGCATTTTTTGTATATATTAAGCCTTCAGTAGCAGTTCCCCAAATAGCGTAAAGAGTTTTATCAGCAAAAATTTTGCTTGGATCCAATTTCATAAAAGTATCAGCAATAGCAGCAGTTGGTGTAAATCCCCAACCAATAAAATTATTTTCCCCATAATTTTCTGGCATCTTTAAATCAATGCTATCAGAAATTATTTGAACATTAAAGCTATCTGGAACTAATATATCAGTATCACTATGATTTGAATCAAATGTTATTGAGAAGGTATCATGATCATATAGCGCTGTAAGAGTTTGGTCTTTATCAAAAGTCCAAGGTTCTAAACTATCTCCTTTTTCATCTGTAATTTGAACAGCATCGAGGAACCAGCCAACCATTTTAAAGCCCAAGTAAGTCGGTATTGGTAAGTTAAAATCTTCATCATATGTCGCTGTTACAGAAGTTTGTGATAGTTCGCCTAAACCTGGGTCTAAAGTAATTGTATATTCTTTTGCTTCCCAAATAGCATAAACTTCTATCTCATTTGCCGCATAATTAGTCCATTCATCGCCAAGACCATTCTCGTCTGTAAGCATCATTAGATGATTATCACTATATGCCCAGCCTTTAAAATCATATCCTACTCGCTCAGCAACAGGCAATTCGACATATTCAGTATAAGTAAGATATTCGAATTCATTTTCTAATTCTATACCTCCATTAACATCAAAGATAACTTTTGTTTTCTTCAAAGACCACATGGCATAAACACTTTCTATATCAGATGCAATATTCCAAGTGCCTACTCCATCGCCATCAGTTAATTTGAAGACATCTTCATCAATTTTATAATGCCATCCTTCAAAAACATATCCGTCTTTCTTTAAAACTGGCAAATTAATTTCCGAATCAAATTCATAATCTTCTTCAGGAGCAATAAATTCTGAACCATCAATAAAAATACCTTCATCTGGATCAAAACTCAAAATCTTATAAGAAAGTGCCTTCCAACTTGCTTTTAAAACTATTGAACTGCTATATACATATGGATTAACATCCTCATCTTCTATTAGAATTTCTGTTTCTCCATTATTATAATACCAACCAGCAAAATCGTATCCATCTTTTTCTGCTTCTGGTAGTTCGCCAAAATTTTCATAATATTTAACTGTTACAACCTCATCAGAGTCATCTACAAATGTTCCACCATTCAAATCGAATGTTACTTCATATGATTGGGCTGCAAAAATAGCAGTCAAAGTCATATTTTCATCAAGATCCCAATTGACTATAGAAACACCCGATGAATCAGTATATTTTATACTATCTTTGTCAAACCAGCCAACTAAATAGTGTCCTATTTTACTTGGCACAGGCAATGTATAAGAGTCACCAAATTTTACACTTTGCGATAAGTCTTGGGTATTTGGTTCATTCGCCTCTCCAAAATCAAAAGTAATAGTGTAAGAATTTACTTTCCAAAATGCGAAAAGAGTAACTTCACTTCCCCTTGCACCACTCCAAGTTGTGCTGAGAGAAATTTTCTCGCCTTGTCCATTCGCTAAAGTAAACCATCCATCAAAAGTATGTCCTTTTTTAGTTGGTGTTGGCAGTGTAACTGTTTCATCGTGTTTATAATTACGGGATGCAATAGGTTCCCCGCCATCAACATTAAAATTAACTTTAAATAAATCGCTTGCCCAAACTGCATAAAGCGTTGTATCGCTAACAATTTTTTCTGATGCAAACTCAAAAGGGACTTCGGCCTCTAAATCTAAAGTCCAATGTTTAAATTGATAATAAGTTTTAGATGGATTATCCGGTTCAGTGGCAAAGCCATTCGCTTTGACAACTTGTGAAGCGATAGCTGAGCCGCTAGCAGGAGTACCACCTCTTAAATCAAAAAATATCGTAAATTTCTCTCCGCTACAAGATGCCAAAGGCATAATAAGCAAGCCGATTATAAAAACCAACAGTTTTCTCTTCATTTACTTTCTCCCTTTTAAAAAATTAGTAAAGTGTTTTTTGTATACAGCGTAGATACTTTATAATTTTAGCATTTGCAACAAAATTTTTCAACAAAAAAATACAGCGTTATTTATAACTACTAATAAAGCTACAATATTATTACATACTGATGTAATTATTTTTAAACTATATATTTAAAAGAGTTTTAGCAAACCAAGAGTAATCAGCAAAAAACCGCTAATCCAAGATAAATCTACTTTTGAAGATTTCATCATCTTTTTTCCAATATATTGACCTAATAGTATTAACGACATACCTAAAACAAAAGAAACTCCTATAATTAATAAATTATATCCAATATTCTCTGCAGCAATACCTGCCCCAAACCCAACCGCTGCCCCATCGAAAGATAAGGCAATGGCTAAGAGTAGAGCCTCGCCGGGTCCTAGAATTTTAGAATTATTAATATCCGCTTTTTCTGGTTCAACATAAATCTCTAATATCTTAATTGCTGACTGCTTTTTTATTATCCTCTTTATCGCTTGATCGAGAAGTTTTATTAAACCTAGACAAATTAAAATTATAGAACAAACAATTACTGCCAATTTTTCTGGGATATAATCACCAATAAATTGGCCTAAAAAAAGCAATAGACCTAGAATTCCACAGCAAGTAATATTTATAATAATAGTAGATTTAAAAGGTATTTGCACCTTTCCTGCACCATAAACTATCCCCGTGACAAATGAGTCTATAGATAAAGCAAAAGTTAAGGCGATTAATTCCAAAAAAAACATAAAAAATAAACCTCATATCATAATATTGATAAAAGTTTGCTTTGGTTACAAAAAAGAAAAAATGAATTAAAAAAAGCCCTAGAATAAGGCTTTTATGTTTTTAATGGTCGGAATGACAGGATTTGAACCTGCGACCCTCTGGTCCCAAACCAGATGCACTACCAAGCTGTGCTACATTCCGTTTAGAGAGGTTCCTACCAGATTTGAACTGATGATCATTGAGTTGCAGTCAATTGCCTTACCAACTTGGCTAAGGAACCACGTATGCTATTATAACATATATGTTTAAACTTGCAAGAAAATTAATCAATTTGCCCAATTTTTTATTATCAATTGTTTTTGGAAAACAATAGACATTTTAATTATACACTATTGTTCAAGATATTTACTAGATTATTCAACCATGTTATACTTTATCTATGTTGGAATTAGAAAATCTCTTTAAATCATTGGATAAAAATGGCAAATATATATTTATCATAAAAGATAATCTTCGTCGTTTATTTCTTAAAACTATTGCTAAAGAAAAAAGACTTATCAATTTTAAGTTAAAGACAAGGAAGGAAGTAATCACTGATGCTTCTTTTATCATCAAAGATACAGCGTTTTTATTGATTGCTAATCTTCATAAAATTAGCTACGCCAATTCTCATGAAGTTCTTGAATCTTTATACTATGAAGAATTCGCTGAAAAAACTGATCGAGAGGATTTTCAAAATCTTACAGATTTATCAAAGTTTTTATTAAAGAATAAAGAGATTGATTATTCATACTTCCCAAAATTTTATTATCCCGAATATCAAGTTTTTATAATTGATTTTGAGCCTGATGCATTACTTGTTAAAGCATTAAATCGGCTTAAAGTTTCTTATACTACTATGCCTTGTCCAAAGATTACTGATCAGGAAGTTGTTATTGCTACCTATGATGAATATAAAGAAGAAATAAATAAGACAATAGCCTATATTGTCAAGTTGATTGAAGATGGAGAAGATTTAACTAGAATGAGAATCAATTGCTATAAGAATTCTTATCTTCCTCATCTAAAACTAATGCTTGGAAAAGCTGGTGTGCCATTTATATTTAATAGCAATCCTCTACTATCTTCTTCTGAGGTAGCTACTTCTCTTCTTAACTTTATAGCAAATGAGGAAAATATTGATTTTGAAAGAATACTTACCTATTTGCTCCATCTTCCTACAATTACCAACGAAATTTATCAAGCCATATTAAATCTTTTAAATAATTTTCAATCTTTCCTTTTAGCCAATAAAAAAGAAGAAAACTTAAAACTATTACACTTTCTTTTTTCCATTACTACTTATAATTTGCCAAGTAATAATACAGGGATTTTAATAACTAGTGATAACTTTGCTACAAATTATTATAAACATCTTTTTATGCTAGGTGCTACTGAACAAGATTTTAGAAAAACTCATCAAGAGAATATCTTTATTAGCGATCAAATTATGAAAAAACATCAATATGAGACTAGTAAAGAACTGACCAAGTATGATGAACAGGCTTTAGTTAATTTATTAAATTCTGCTTCGCATTTATATATTTCTGCTGCTAAGCAATCTTTAGAAGGATCGGAAGAACTTTCTACTTTTGTTATTAACTTATTTAAAAGTCATACATACGAAAATTCTCTTTATCTAAACCCATTACCTGAAAAAAGTTCTTTTCCTTTTTATTATCAGATGGATGCCATCAATTCCTTAGATGAATATCGACTTACTAATAAAAACGAACTAATCTCTTTCTATAGGCAGCAATTTCCTGAAATATTTAAAAACTATAACAGCTATAATAATCAATTTAAAATAGATAAATCTCTCGACTTTCTTTTTGATAAAACATTCACTCTTTCGCCTACTTCAATAAAAGAATTTTTTAAATGTCGATTTAAATTTTATCTTGATTATGTTTTAAAAATAAATCCAGCAGAGTTAGATAACCCTGCCATTAAAATTGGTATTCTTTTTCATCAAGTTTTGGAAAAGATTAATAGCGATACAAAAGATCTCGCTATTTTCATCGAGAACGCTTTAGATGTGTTTTTCGCTGGCGACAATTCGCCACAAGTACCATACTTTAGAACTAATATTAGAAAAATAATAACTAAATTCATTTTAGAAATTAGCACTCAGCAACAAAATAGTGCTTTTTCCTTATTTGGTTTAGAAAAACATTTTACTATACCTTTAGAGTCTAAATATAATCTTCGCTTCGTTGGAATAATTGATAAAATTATGAAATTTACTTCTGAAGAAATCGATTATTATGTCGTTGTCGATTATAAAAGCGGTAACGTCGAAGCCTTAGATAAAGAAGATTTGAAATATGGTTTCAATATACAACTTATTAGCTATTGCTATTTCCTTAAGCATCATTTTAATCTCAATGATTCGCAAATAGCAGGTATCTATTTACAATCATTGAAACCGGGTAAATCATTAAAGAAATTAGATGAAACAACTTTTGACTTAGTCGGTTTGACACAAGTTAGTATGCTACCATTCATTGATAAAAATTATCAAGAAACCTCTTTTATTAAAGGCGTAAAGAATGGTGGACTTAGAAGCACTTATCAAGTAACTGCCGAAGAACTTAGTAGTTATATTTCTTTAGTCAGTGGATTTTTGGATGAAGTAATTAATGCAATAGAAAATAGCCAATTTCCTATCAATCCTAAATTATTAGGAAAAAAGAACGAGAATCTCAGTTGCTCATATTGCAGCAATCGAGATATTTGTTGCTATCAAAGTGAAGACTTGGAAATTATTGATGAAGAAGAAGCGGAGGAGACTATCGATGAGTAAATGGACACCACAACAAGAAGAAGCCATCAATAGTCGTGGCAGTAATATCTTAGTCAGCGCCGGAGCCGGTAGCGGAAAAACTACCGTTTTAACTACCCGTGTAATTTCATTAATTAATGAGGGTGTCCGCCTTGATCAATTGCTCATTTTAACATTCACTAAAGCTTCCGCTAACGATATGAAAAGGCAAATTCGCGAGGCTTTAGAAAAACAAGCTGCTGCTGGTAATTTAAGAATGAAAGAGCAACTAACACTCCTTGATGATGCTGATATTTCTACTTTTGATTCTTATATTTACAAATTAGTCAGTAACAATCATTTTCATTTAGATATCTCTAAAAACATATCCATTCTTTCAAAATCTGAAGCTGATGTTATGAAAAAAAGTGTTCTTAGAGAAGTTCTTAATGAATTCTATTTAAGTGGTGATAAATTTTTTATCCGTCTGTTAGATGATATATGTGCTATAAATGATGATGAATTAGTGCGTATTATTCTATTTTTTCATGATAAAACAGAAAATATAGTTGATCGCAAAAATTATTTCTTCAATTATATTGATAATTATTTTAGTCTTTATCGACAAGAAAAATATTGCGAGTATTACTTATCTTTGATTAAAACTAAAGCTCTTCAAATGAAAACCTTAATTGATCTTGGTCGACAAAGAATCGGCGATAAGAAATTCCACGCTTATCTTGATAAAATTGAATTAATTGCCAATAATCTCAATCAAAGAACTTACGATAGAATAAAGAATTGCTATGTTTTATTACCTCGCTTTAGCTGTGGCGATGCCGAAGAAAAAGAACTAGCAGCTGACATTAAAGAAAGAATTAAAACTATTTATAGCAAGGAAATCGGAAATCTTTTGCGCCATAAAAGTGAAGCGGATATCTATAAGCAATTAGATGATATTCGACAAACATTAACTATTCTTACTAGAATAATTTCGCGTTTCGATGACCGCCTTTTAGATGAAAAACGCGCCAAAAATTGCTATCAATATTCTGATTTAACTAGGCTAGCTATCTCTCTCTTAAATACTAAAGAACAATTAGCGAAGCTTAAAAGTAAATATAAAGAAATAATTGTTGATGAGTCACAAGATAATAATAATCTGAATGACTTCTTTATAAATTTAATTAGTGAAAATAATGCCTACTCCGTTGGAGATATTAAACAATCTATTTACCGTTTCCGTGATTCTAATCCCGCTCTATTTGCAAAAAAATATGATAATTATAAACGAAATGAAGGCGGTAAAAAGATTGATTTTACCTTTAACTTTCGTTCTCGAAAAGAAGTTGTTACCTTTATCAACGCTATATTTAGCAAGATAATGGATAAAAACTTAGGCGGAGCGGATTATCAGTATGAGCATCTAATGATGTTCGGCAATACAACCTTATATCCTGATTTAATCGATGACAATTATCAAGGTTCTATTTTACGCTATGATAAAACTGATTTATCTTCTTTTGCTGCAGCTGAAAAAGAAATATTTATTATCGCTAGCGAGATAAAACGTTTGATAAATGATAAGTTTTTAATCAATCGAAAAGTTGCCGGTGAAATGAAACAAGTACCTATCTCTTATCGCGATATCGCCATTATTTCTGACACCAAAAAACATTTTAAATTATATAAGCAAGTTTTTAGTTATCTGAAAATTCCTTTAGCATGTAACTTCGATATTAGTCAAATGAATACCAATGATATCTTCGCTTTAAATAATATTTTAAAATTAATCCTTTCATATCGCGATATAAATTATGCTAAAAACAATTTCCGTCATAATTTCTATGCTTTAGCTCGCTCTTTTCTTTTTAGCTATACCGATAGTTATATTAGCGAAACATTAATAGCAATAAAAGAAGATTGTGATGCTTTTGCGGTTATTAAAAACCATTCAGAGTTCTCTGCTATATATGAAAAAATTAAAACTCTAGCTGAAACCATCCTGCCTCTTGATCAAGTTGTATTAAAAACAATTGAAATTTTCCAATTTTTTGAAAATTCATATAAAATTGGCGATTTAAAAATCATCCAAGATCGAATATATAATCTTATTTCTTTCATTAGTAATAAGATTGCTACACAACCATTTGTATTACAAGATTTAATTGAGTTAATTGATTATCACTTGACAAGTGGTGAAGATTTCAAGTTAAACTTCTCCTCTCCTAAAGATTTTGATGCTGTAAACTTAATGTCTATACATAGTAGTAAAGGATTAGAGTATCCAGTAATTTTCTTACCACATCTAACTGAGAATTTTAACTTTATGGATTTGCGGTCTAAGTATGCTTATAATGATGTCTTTCAATTAATCGTTCCAACATTTATTTCCAAAGAAGCGCAAACTTCAATTATTGGTGACTTAGCTCGTGATTATGAAGAAAGGCAAATGATTGGAGAAAAAATTCGCTTATTCTATGTCGCCTGTACTCGTGCTAGAGAAAAACTTTACTTCGTCGCCCCACTAGTGGAGAGTGCACCTTCACTTATAAATAATGGTGTTGTAATTGGCGAAATTAGAACAAAATATCGCTCATATTTAAGCATACTCAACTCGCTTGAGGAAAGCTTGAATAAACATAATGATGAACGCTATAAGGATTTAATTGTGGACAAGAATTATCTTTATTCTCCTACTACTTTGGAGCTGCCAAAAAATATTGATAATAAACGGATTGTTTTTACTGATTTACCTATTAATATTGTGCAAAAGCCCCATCGTGTTGCTTCCATTTCTAAGCTGGGTATTTTCAATAAGCGCACCCTAGAAAATCTCAGGCAAGGACGCCACTATCATGCACTACTCGAATCGCTTGATTTTAACAAACCTCTTAAGCAACAATTATTTACTTTACCTAATAATACTGCTTTCATAAGCTTTTTAGAAATGTTGATTGATTTTTCAAAAGAAACTCCAAAACTTTATCAGGAATTACCTTTCTTTTTTGAAAGCGATAATGAATATCAAGGTATTATTGATATGGTCATTGAAAAAGAAGATGAAGTGATAATTGTCGACTATAAATTGCGTTTTGTCGAAGCTTCTGAATATCGAAAACAGCTGGCTGTTTACCAACAATATATTACTTCATTATTTAATAAAAAAGTCTCTCTTTATTTATATTCAATAACTACTGGAGCATATCAACAAATCATACTTGAAGAAGCTGAAGTTAAAACCGCATTGACTACGAAATAATTTTTACTATTTTCATTTACTTATATTTTTTTTATGATACAATATTGACATTAATTAGTGATTAATAAATTATATTCAAAATGGAGGAAATATGTTCAATATCACATTAAACGGTAAAGTAATGACTTTACAAAAGAAAACTCGTATTCTAGACTTACTAAAAAAAGATGAAAGAAATTTTGTAGTTTGCAAAGTTAATAATCGCCTGCGGGAATTAACTTATGAAATTGATTCCGCTGCTGATATCCAACTTATAGATCTTACTTCTCATGACGGCATGAGAGTATATGAGGCCAGCTTGCGCTATTTATTTTGTATGGCTCTAAAAAGAGTTGCTCCTAAAGTTGATGTTTATATGAATCAATTCATATCGCAGTCCATCTCTTGTGAGTTAATTAACTTAGAAGAACCACTCACCCAAGGTTTTGTAGAAAAAATTATTAAAGAAATGGAAAAAATTATCGCCGCCGATTTCCCAATTGTTCGCAAAACTGCTTCCAAAGAAGAGATTATGGAGTTATATCAAAAATCTGGTCACACCGATAAAATTAAAGTAATTAAGTATCGTCCTGAACAAGATTCTCGCTATTATGAATGCCAAGAATATATTGATTATATGTACAACTATATGGTTCCTTCTACTGGTTATTTAAATAAATTTAAACTTCGTTTATTCTATCCTTTATTAATTCTTCAATATCCACGCTATGATAGCCAAGGTGAAATCCCTGCATTCCAAGATTCACCAAAACTTTGTCGCGTATTCCGCGAATCTGATGAATGGGCCGCGCATTGTAATGCTGCCACTATCTCTGATATCAATTCGCATATGGAAAATCAATCAGTAACTGATTTTGTTAATATGTGCGAAACCAAACACAATAATATGCTCTGCGAATTAGGAAAAATGATTTACAGCAAAGCGAAAGACATTAAAATCATCGCCATTGCTGGTCCATCCTCCTCTGGTAAAACTACTTTTTCTAACCGCCTTAGAATTGAATTAATGAACAAGGGTTTGAAACCTGTAATGATTTCTATTGATAACTATTACTTGCCACGTACATCTGCTCCGCTTAATGAAAAAGGACAACCAGATTTAGAACATATTGAAGCATTAGATATTAAACTCTTTAATGAACATATGCTGAAATTAATCTCTGGCGAAGCCGTTACTTTACCAATTTTCAATTTTAAAATCGGCATGCGCCAACAAGGCAAAACAATTCAACTTGAAAAAGATTCAATTATCATTATTGAAGGAATTCACGCTCTAAACGATGTTTTAACTCCTTTAATACCAAAATTCCAAAAGTTCAAAATTTATATCAGTCCTCTTACTCAAGTCAATATTGATGACCATAATCCTATTAGTATTACTGATGTTCGGATTATCCGTCGTTTAGTTCGCGACTTCAAACATCGGAATACACCAGCACTCGATACTTTAAAAATGTGGCGTTCTGTTCGTCAAGGCGAATATCGTTGGATTTATCCACATCAAGAAGAAGCAGATTTCATTTTTAACTCTGAACTTACTTATGAATTTGGTGTTATGAAAAAATATGCCTTGCCTTTACTACAAGCCATTCCAAATGATGATTATTATTTCATTATCGCCAATCGTCTAATCAAATTCTTAAAATACTTTAAGGATATTCCAGACGAATTAATTCCATGCAACTCTCTGCTCCGCGAATTTATCGGCGGCAGTTGCTTTGAATAATTAATTTTCTTTTTTTTCTACTATCCGCGCTGGCGCTCCAACTGCTGTAATATTAGCAGGTAGACTTTTAAGAACAACGCTGTTGGCTCCAATAATTGTATTAACGCCAATCTCGATACTTCCTAATACTTGTGCTCCAGCATATATAACTACATTATTATTAACCTTAGGGTGTCGTCTCTTGACACCCTTTTCTTTACCACTTGCTCCAAGAGTTACGTTATGATAAATAATTACATAGTCTCCGATAATTGCAGTTTGTCCTATTACTGTTCCTAATCCATGATCAATAAAAAGCGCTTTACCTATTTTTGCTCCTGGATGAATCTCGATACCTGTAAGCCATCTACCAATATTGGAAATAAAACGAGCAATTAGTTTAAGTTTGATTATGTAAAATAAATGAGCAAAGCGATATATTAAAACGGCATGAACTCCTGGATAATTTAAAAAAATATTCAAATAATGACCTGCGCTTGGATCATTTCTTTTAATAAATTTAAACCACGACACTCTTTTACTCTTTGCCATTCAATTCTACCACCAATTAAATTCTCTTTAGTATTATACAAATGAAGATTGATTTATGTTACAATAAATAACGAGGATTATAACTTGCAAGTAAAAAAATCAGATCTTGAAATAATTGCTAATACACTCCAAAACGAAGGAGTAGTTATTTTGCCAACCGAGACTATTTTTGGTATTGCCGCGCTTTATCCTAGTATCAAGGCTTACAAAAAAATTTATGTAATAAAAAAGCGTCCTCAAGATTTTTTCATTCCTTTACTGGTCAGTGATTTAACAATGCTTAAAAGTATCGCTAATATTAATGAAAAAACGGAGAAATTTATTCAACACTTCTCTCCAGGTCCAATCACTTATATCGTCGATAAGCATTCAAGTTTTTCTAACCAAATTAATCACGGAACACCAACTATCGCTATTAGAATACCAGAAGATGAATTTCTTCTTAATCTAATAAGAAAAATAAATGCGCCATTATTAGTTACTAGCTGTAATTATCATGGTGAGCCAAATTATAACAATATCGATGATATTATTGCTGAATTCTCTAATCAGGTCGATTTAATTGTTAATGGAAGTTGCAAATATTTAATTCCTTCTACAATTATCGATTTAAAAAATTATAAAATTTTGCGAGCTGGTGCAGTTGAAGAGCAAAAAATTCAAGATTATTTAAAAAGGGAGGAAAATATATGAAAATTGCAGTAGGAAGTGATCATCGGGGCTTTAAATTAAAAAATCTAATCAGTGATCACTTAAGAAAATCTGGTTACCATATTACTGATGTTGGCTGTTTCAATGAAGATAGCGCCAATCATATCGAATATGGTATCAAAGTCGGCGAACTTGTCGCCAAAGAGATTTGTACATATGGCATAGTAATCTGTGGTAGTGGAATTGGTATTTCTATTGCTGCTAATAAGGTAAAAGGTGTTCGTTGCGCTCTAGTAAGAAGCGAAAAAGAAGCTATTACCACTCGCGCTCATAATAACGCCAATGTCTTAGCTATGTCCGAAACTGTTGGCGATGATCAAACAGTACTAGCTATTGTTGATGCTTTCATTACTTCACCATTTTTAGGAGATAAATATCAAGAGCGCATCGCTGTTCTTGATCGTTATGAAAAAAAAGGTCGCCTATGATTAAAAGTCCAATTTTTTCTTACATAAAATTAGAAAAAAAACGACAAGCAGATAATTTGGAACTGATTGCTTCAGAAAATTATACTAGCGCAGCTATTATGGAGGCTTGCGGTAGTATACTAACAAATAAATATGCTGAGGGCTATCCGGGAAAAAGATATTATGGTGGTTGCGAATATGTCGATATGGTTGAAAGCTACGGAATTGAATTAGTTAAAAAACTTTTCGATGCCGAACATGCTAATATTCAGCCACACTCTGGTTCACAAGCTAATATGGCTGTCTACCTTGCAGTGTTAAAACCTGGCGACATAGTTTTAGGTATGGATTTATCATCTGGTGGTCATTTAACACATGGGCATCCATTAAATTTTTCTGGTTTATCCTATAATTTTATTCCTTACTCGGTTGATAAAAATAGTGAGTGTTTAGATTATGATATCATCCGTGCTCTAGCTCATAAGCACAAACCAAAAATGATTGTCGCCGGAGCTAGTAGCTACTCGCGTATTATTAACTTTGCTACTTTGCGGCAAATTGCCGATGAAGTCAGTGCTTATCTATTTGTTGACATGGCCCATATTGCTGGATTAGTTGCGGCAAAGCTGCACCCTTCTCCTGTTCCGTATGCTGATTTTGTTACTTCCACAACACATAAAACATTGCGTGGACCACGTGGTGGTTTTATTCTTTGCAAAGAAAAATATCGCAGTATCATTGATCGCGCCTTATTTCCTGGTACTCAAGGCGGTCCGCTAATGCATATCATTGCTGGAAAAGCTCTATGTTTTGAAGAAGCACTAACTCCTGAATTTGCTGTCTATCAAAATCAGGTAATTAAAAATGCCAAGGCTTTAATGAATAGTTTAAAAGAAGAAGGATTTAGAGTTGTTTCTAATGATACTGATAATCATTTATTTATGATTGACGTTTTCCATACAGCCAAATTAACCGGGAGCGAAGCCGAAAAAATTCTTGATTCTGCTTATATAACTTGCAATAAAAACGCCATTCCTTTTGATACATTGCCACCCAACAAAGCCTCTGGTATTCGTCTTGGCTCTCCCGCTTTGACTACCCGTGGTTTAAAGGAAGATGATTTTGTATTGATTGGCAAAATTATTGCTGACTTACTTAAAAATCCTCAAGATAAAAAGGTGCTATCAAAATATCGAAAGGCGGTCAGAGGAATAACTAAAAAATTCCCATGGCCATTAAAACAATGAAAAAAAAGGAATTGCAATTATTTGGTATAGTTATTAATATGGGAGTAACTATTGCACTTTCCGTTTTGGTTGGCTTTTTTATCGATAAATTTTTAAAAACCACACCTCTGTTTATTATTATTTTCTTAGTCTTATCCATTGGCTGGATGTTCATGATAATATATAAAATTGGTAAAAGATTATGAACCGTCTCATGACTATTATTACTGTCTTTTCAGGTCTAATATCACTCCTCATATCTTTATTTTTATTAACTTTGCCTTTAGACAACTCTCATGCTTGGGGCTTACTTGCTGGCGCCAGTTCGGCAATTGCTTCCTTTATACTAATAATACGTTTATCTAAAAGCATCAAGCAACCATCTTTGTTGCCGAATAATTATCGACAAAAAGTTTTTTTAAATAAGACTTTGAGAATGTTAATTTATATTATACCCTTCGTTATCGCTTATTTTACTGAGGCTTTTCACTATATTAGTATCATTTTAGGAATATTTATGGTAAAATTGATTTTAGTAATTATCACTCTTATTGTTAAGGAGGAGTAGACGAAAATATATGTTATTATTAGCAGAAAAAATCGATTATTCACGAGTAATATATGGATCAATACGCCCAGAGACATGGGTCTTAGTTGGCGTTTGCTTCTTTATTGTTTTATTTTCTGTTTTTTCCTATTTTATTATCAAGCGAGCTGATCCACTCAAAAAACCACGTGGTTTAATGTTTTTGCTGGAATCTTTTGTTTCTTCAGTTGATAAGATGGTTACTAACTTAGTAGGAAAAACTTCTATTTCCTTAGCACCTTACTTTGGTTTAATTATTATATTATTACCCATCTGCTTTTTATCAGGTTTATTTGCCTTACCAACACCGATAAACAATTATTCCACACCTTTCACTTTTGCTTTATGTACTTTCGTACTTATTCAAGCAACAGCGATAAAATACAATGGAGTTTATGGTTGGTTTAAAAGCAAATTCCTTTCTCCGTTTTTTATATTTTTTCCAATTAATTGTATCGCTATTTTCTCGCCATTACTATCATTATCCTTCCGGATTTTCGGTAACGCGCTAGCTGGATCAGTTATTATGAAAATTATTTATTGGTCGACTGGTTTATTAAATAAGATGGCAATTAAAATTGATTTCAATATTATTGGTGCAGTCGTCGCTGCGCCACTACATTTATATTTTGATTTGTTTGGGGCATTCATTCAGACGATGGTTTTTGTTATGCTGACAGCCGTTTTTATCAGCTTAGAAAAACCAGCGGAAGAAGAAAAAAATACATAAGGAGGTATGAAGAATGAATGATGTTTTAATGATGTTAACTGACCTAGGAACTGGAGTCGGTGTCGGCTTAATCGCCATTGGTGCGGCTATTGCTGTTTTAACTGGTGCTTCACAAGGTATTGGAGAAGCGTTAGTTGCTTCTAAAGCTATCGAAATGATGGGACGTAATCCTGAAATGTCTGGTAAGATTACTTCAACAATGGTTATCGGTATCGCCTTAACAGAAACAACTGCTATCTACGCTCTTGTCATTGCTATTTTGATAATCTTCGTTCTCCCAGGCCATCTCGGATAGGTAGATGAAGATGTTTTTGCTCAGGTTAGATCTAGATATTGGCGATGTTTTTGATAACTTACTTCCTCGTTTACAGGAAGTGGGAGTTCAATTACTTGCGACATTTATTGCGCTATTTTTTCTCTATCGCTTTCTTTGGAAACCGATGCGGAAATTTTTAAAAGTGCGACAAGATTTTATCGAGGCCAATATCACCGAAGCGGAAGCCAGTAAAAAGAAAGCAGAAGAAAATTTAGCGAAGTCTCAAGAAGTTTTAGGTGAGGCCTACGTTAAATATCAAAGCACTTTAGAAACAGCAAATATTGATGCTAATAAATCGAAAGAGCAAATCTTAGCTGTTGCTGAAGAGGAAAAAAAGAAAATTATTAAACAGGCAAATATTCAAGCTGATGCTGATGCCGCTAGCGCTAAAGAACAATTAGAAAAAGAAGTTGTTTCAATCGCTTTAGCAGCTGCTAGCAAGATAATCGAAAGAGAAATTAACGCCAAAGATAATGAGGCAATTATTAATAATCTTCTCGAGGATTTAAAGCATGAATGAGATTATTAAAAATTATGCTGAAGCCTTGTTTTCTTTAGCAGTTGAAGAAAAAAAAGTAACTGTCATTAAAGAACAACTAATTAAAATCAATAGTCTCTTTGATGCTGATTTAATAGCTTTCCTCGATTCTCGCTTTATAAAGCTTTCCGCTAAAGAAGATTTATTAAAAAAGACATTTATGAGTCAACTTGATATTAATCTTTTTAATTTTATTAATATAGTAGTGGCTAAAAAATATATTCGCTTAATTAAAAAAATGCAAAGAGAATTTATTCATCTAGCAAACGCTCATCTTGGTGTAAATGAAGGTATTGTCTATTCTTCTAGCACCTTAACAACAGAGCAGCTAGCGAATATTGAAAAGGCCTTAGAAAAAAAGATTAATAAAAAAATTGAATTAGAATTGCGAATTGATAAAGAATTAGTTGGTGGCGTTAAAATTGTCACTGATGAACGAGTATATGATTATTCTGTAAAAAATCAAATCGCCTTATTAGAAAAGACAATTCTTGAAGGATTGTCATAAAGGAAGGGGTGCCTATGGCAATTAATCCAAATGAACTTTCTGCCTTAATCAAAGAGCAGATTAAAAATTACCATCGCGAGTTAACAGAAAAAGAAGTTGGTGTTGTTATCAAAGTCGGTGATGGTATCGCTTTTATTTATGGCCTCGATAAAGTTATGGCTGGCGAATTAATTGAATTCCCTAATAATGTTTATGGTATGGCGATGAATCTAGAGGAAGATAGCGTTGGTGTCATTATGCTTAATGATGATAAAACCATTAAAGAAGGCACGGAAGCAAAACGAACTGGAAAAATAATTGAAGTTCCAGTTGGAGATTCTTTACTTGGTCGTGTTGTTAATGCTCTCGGTCTACCAATCGATGGACTAGGTGCTATCAATTATCAAAAAAGAAGATCAATCGAACGTGTTGCCCCTGGAGTTATGACTAGAGCCTCCGTTTCTGTACCATTACAAACTGGCATCATTGCCATTGATTCGATGATTCCTATTGGTCGCGGACAACGCGAACTGATTATCGGCGATCGGCAAACAGGTAAAACCGCTATTGCTATCGATACGATTATTAATCAAAAAGGACAAGGCGTATATTGCGTTTATGTTGCTATTGGACAAAAGAATTCCACTGTTGTTCAAATAGCCGAAAAGTTGCGGAAAGAAGGCGCTCTAGATTATACCGTCATTGTTTCTGCTACTGCAAGTGAACCTTCGCCACTACAATATATTTCTCCTTATGCTGGTTGCGCTATGGCTGAAGAGTGGATGGAAAATGGAAAAGATGTCTTAATTGTTTATGATGATTTATCTAAACATGCTGTCAGTTATCGGACTCTCTCTCTTCTGCTCCGTCGTCCACCAGGTCGTGAAGCATATCCGGGTGATGTATTCTATTTGCATTCCAGATTACTAGAACGTTCTGCTCGTCTAAATAAAAAATATGGTGGCGGATCAATTACCGCTTTACCAATTATTGAAACTTTAGCAGGAGACATATCAGCATATATTCCGACTAACGTCATTTCTATTACTGACGGTCAAATATTCTTGCAAACTGAATTATTCAACTCTGGTCAAAGACCAGCTATCGATACTGGATTATCCGTATCTCGTGTTGGATCTAATGCTCAAATTAAGGCCATGAAGCAGGTAGCATCGAATTTAAAAATTCAACTTGCAAACTATCGCGAACTTCTTTCATTCGCGCAGTTTGGCTCTGACTTAGATGATGCGACTAAATCAATTCTTGATCACGGTGCTAAAGTAATGGAAGTCATGAAGCAAAACCAATATAATCCATATTCTGCCGCAGAGCAAGTAATTATTCTATTTGCTGTTAAAAATGATTTGCTTAAAAAAGTTGCAGTTAATGATGTTAAGTCTTTTATGAGTCAATTAATAGCTCATTTCAAAAATAAATATGCCAGTTTAATTACACAAATTGAAAAAGATAAAGCTCTTGGCCAAGAGCTAGAAAAAGATTTACTTGCTGCCGCCAAAGAACTTTTGAATTTTTATTTAACTAAAGACGGGGTAAGCCATGGCTAATTCACTCCAAGCAATTAAAAGAAGAATCGGCTCAATTAATAGCACAAAAAAGATTACCACTGCTATGAAATTAGTAGCTACGGCCAAGCTGAAAAAGACTAGAAATATTCTTGATCGGATTAATACTTACACCGATGAAGTTTTATCATTGGTTAATATTATTGCTAAAAATTCGACAGAAATAACTTCTCCATTATTACAACAAAATAATAATCCAAGAACGTTATTCTTAGTCGTAACTTCAAACATCGGTCTTTGTGGTGGCTATAATTCAAACCTTTTAAAAAAGGCTTATTCCACTATTAAAGATGATGATTTAATAATTGCTATTGGAAGTAAAGGCGAGCAATTTTTTCATACTCGCGGTCTTCAAATTATCTTTCATCATGACTATAATTATTTTACTATGGAGCATGCTAAAGAATTGGTAAATCTATTAGTTAGCAAATTCATAAATAATGAGGTTGGCTCTGTGAAAATATTCTATACTTACTTTGCTAATTCTCTTTCATTTGTTCCAAAATCTTTAGATCTTTTACCGTTCAAAATTACATCTGAAAGAACTTCTTTACCAGATGAAATTATTTATGAACCAAGCGCTGAAAGCGTTCTTGAAAAGCTGATTCCAAAATCATTAGAAGCGATTATTTATGGACTAGTAATAGAATCACTAGTAAGCGAAAATGCCGCAAGAAGAATTGCTATGGAGAACGCTACCGATAACGCCGATGAAATAATTAATAATTTAGCTATTGTTTATAATAAAGCCCGTCAAGGAGCAATTACTCAAGAAATTACTGAGATTGTTGCTGGATCTGGCGAGTAAAAAAGGAGGATATATGAAATCACAAGAAAGAAAGAATCAGGGAGTTTTAATCCAAATACTTGGTCCAGTCGTGGACATTCGTTTTAGTCAAAATGAATTACCAAGTCTTTTATCTGCTGTTGAAATAGATAAAGGGGATAAGAAGCTAATAGTTGAGGTGGCTCAACATATTGGAGATGATGTCGTTCGCTGTGTCTCAATGGGACCTACCGATGGTTTAGTAAGAGGTTTAAAAGCTTACGATACTAAAAATCCTATTATGGTACCTGTAGGAAAAAACACTCTTGGTCGACTATTCAATGTTTTGGGTGAACCAATTGATGAAAGAACTATTGAACCTGAAAAGCTGATGCCAATTCATCGTCCTGCTCCAACTTATGAAGAACAAGAAATAACTACCAAGGTTCTTGAAACTGGAATTAAAGTTATTGACCTGCTTTGTCCTTATGCTAAGGGTGGAAAAATTGGTTTATTCGGTGGTGCCGGAGTCGGTAAAACCGTTCTTATTCAAGAGTTAATATCTAATATCGCTACTGAGCATGGTGGAATTTCCGTTTTTGCTGGCGTTGGCGAAAGAACTCGTGAAGGTAATGACTTATATCATGAAATGCAAGAATCAGGCGTTATCAATAAAACTGCCATGGTCTTCGGACAAATGAACGAGCCACCAGGTGCCAGAATGCGCGTTGCTTTATCAGGATTAACAATGGCTGAATATTTCCGTGACGAGGAACGTCAAGATGTTCTTTTATTTATCGATAATATTTTCCGTTTCACTCAAGCCGGTTCAGAAGTCTCGGCTCTACTAGGTCGGATGCCATCTGCTGTCGGTTATCAACCTACTCTAGCAACTGAAATGGGTCAATTGCAAGAACGTATCACTTCTACCAAAAAGGGATCTATTACATCTGTTCAAGCAATTTATGTCCCTGCTGATGATTTGACTGACCCTGCACCGGCAACTACTTTCTCACACTTAGATGCTAAAACCGTTCTCGATCGGCAAATTGCTTCTCTGGGTATTTATCCTGCCGTCGATCCTCTTGATTCATCTAGTTCCCTGCTTTCCCCTGCCATTGTCGGCGAAGAGCATTATGATGTTGCTAGACGTGTTCAAGGAATTCTCCAAAGATTTAAGGATTTACAAGATATTATCGCCATTTTAGGTATGGATGAATTAAGTGAAGAAGATAAAATCGTTGTTAATCGCGCTAGAAGAATCCGCAACTTTCTATCACAACCATTCCACGTCGCTGAAGTATTTAGTGGTTTTAAAGGAACATATGTAAAAATTTCTGATACCGTCCGTAGCTTTAAAGATATTCTTGAAGGAAAATATGATCATCTACCGGAGGCTGCTTTCCTCTATGTTGGTACGATTGAAGAGGCCGTGGCAAAAGCTAATAAAATGAAGGAACAAAATGTTTAAATTAGTTATCGCTACTCCTCATGGTATTTTTTATAATGGCTCTGCTTCGCTTTTAAATATTAAAAGCAGCGATGGTTATTTAACTATTTTACCTCACCACATGCCATTAATGACTTCGATTGAAATTGCTCCAATTTACTTTATCAATGAAAAAGGGCAAAAAGAAGAATGCGCTTGTGCTGAAGGAACGATGTATGTCAATCGCGAGGAAGTGAAGTTAATTGTTGAAGCGATCGAATATAAGCGCGATATTGATTTAGAACGTGCACAAACAGCACTTCAACTAGCATCGGAATTATTAGATAATAGCCAAAATCAAAAAGAGGCGCAAAAAGCAGAAATCACTTTAAAACGCGCCTTAAATAGAATAAATGTTAAAAATCATTCTTAAAAAATACTCTTTGAATTACTCGTATTAATCCAAAAATATAGAAAACTAAAAAGAAAATCAGCGTCGAAAGCATAAATAATCCTCGCTGATTTTTTGCTAATAGCCTCATTCCTAAATAACCGCAGAATTCAATATAATATAAAAATAAGATAAAGATGGAAAGGACTGCAAAAATAATGCCTACTGTCCAAAAATTATCATACTTTATTCCCAGCACTAAAAATATTATGTTAATGCCTATTATACTAACAGCTATCCAAGCTAATTTTCTAGGAAAGCGTAGAAATAAAAACGGTGTTAATTGGATAGTTGCTATTTTTAGACGATTCATCGCCATGATGATTAATTGATGTATGAAGTAGCTATAAATGAGCGCGAATAAAAGATAAAACTCAATAAGTAAACTCCAACTTACTAACTCTTTTCTTTCCTTACTCATACTAATTGGCAAACGATTTATTATTTCATCAAAAAAGATTTTCATTTCATTAGTATTCAGATTAAATAATCTAGCAATTAGTAAAAAAGAAATTAGTGAACTAATAAAATAAATCAAAGCCGATACGACAATCAGCTGCTTTTCATTAAATTTGTTTTTTCTCAATAATAAAGCATACACTAAACCTAGAGAATTTAAAGATATCGTATAATATAGCGCTAAATAAGGATTAATCGGAAAAAATAGTAACAAGCCACCGACAAGAAAAAACAATCCATATTTTATTCCATACTTATAAGTAATAATTGCGATAGGAATTGGTAGAAAAAAATCGATCACCATACCTGAAAAAGCATTGTCGATAAAACAAATAACTATATATAATGCTAAAAAGATTCCTGTTTCTGCTATTTTTCTAGTATTCATAATTTAAAAAGGACCGGTTGGTCCTTCCTTTTTTATTCAGCAATAAATGGTAATAATGCGACAATGCGTGCCCGCTTAATCGCCATCGCTAATGTTCTTTGATGCTTAGCGCATGTACCGGTACTTCTTCTTGGTAATATTTTTCCAGTTGGCGAAATGAAATTTTTCAATAATTCGACATCTTTATAATCAATATAATTGACTTCCATTTTGTCAAATTGGCAAACTTTTTTCCGACCTCTTGTCTTTTTATATGGCATTTCTTAATCCTCCTTTTAATAACAACTTTCTTTAAAATGGTAAATCGTCATCGGAGATTTCAAATTTATCAGAATCAAGCTCTTCTTCTAAATCAGAGGTTGCTTCTGGTTCTTTAATTTCTTCTTCCACGTATTTTTCATTTGATGCAAAATTACCACTATTGTTCTTGTTTTTCCATTCTAATAGTTGGAAGTTTTCGCATAATACTTCTACAACACTGACGCGACGTCCACTTTTATCTTCATAATACCGTGTTTGGATTTTACCATCTACGGCGACTAATGATCCTTTGCTGGCATACTTTGCGGCATATTCAGCTGATGCGCGCCAAGCAGTACAATTAATAAAATCAGTTACTTTATTTTCTCTGCTTGAGGTAATACGATCTAACGCAATGGTAAAAGACGCTACTGCTATTTGTTCTTTGGTATAGCGAACTTCAATATCTTTGGTTAATCTACCTACTAAAACTACCCGATTGATCATTTTTTTCTCCTTTTCTAGTCAAGTTTTACAACTAAATATCTGAGCACATTTTCATTAATGTTTATAATTCTTTCGAATTCTTTAATCGCTACAGCTTCATCTGTCTCAACATTTAAAATCATATAGTAACCCCGTTTTACTTTTTTGATTTCATATGCAAGCTCACGATTGCCCCAGTCTTCAACTTTTGTAATCTTGGCGTTGTTGTTTAAAAAGATGGCATTGATTGCCTCATTTTGCGCTTTTCGAGCGGCCTCATCAAGCGTCGGACGCAAGATATACATAATCTCATACTTCTTCATTTTTGCACCTCCCTATGGTCTATTGGCTAACTTATAAAAGTAGCAGAGAAGCATTTGTATTAAATGCATACTTATTATACTTTTTTTATTCTTATTTGTAAAGAGCTGAAATTGATAACCAGCTTAATTTATATGATATTTAATTATTTGATCTATAAAAGTATTGCGTACTTCGGTATAATCTTTTGAATATTCAACATTTGCAAGATAGAAAAAATGCTCGTTGCTGATGTTCCCTTCTCGCCCCTTACCACCGAAACCTAGTAAAGTAAAATCTGTATAATCAACATCGTTTTTTAAAGCCATATCTAGAAGTTTCGTGCCTGTTGCATTTTGATTATGCAAATGAATACCGCACTTTATACCTTTTGCATGGCAAAGTTTTATTAAGTATTCAACATATTCTGGAGTGAAAATACTCTCGGTATCCGCGAAATAAATGCAAGGTATATTATTATCGACAGCAAATTTGACAAAAGATTCATTAAGCTCTTTTGAATTATTTCCAGCACTAGTGAAATTAACAAAGCATTCATATCCTTTTTCGCGAATATCCATAACATGCTTTTTCAATATATCTAAATTAGTTTCTTTCGATCTAGTAAGAATTCTAATAGCATCAATTGCAATATCCTTCTTATAAGGTAAAGGATCCATTGGACGCTGGATATCGATCATCGCACTGATCTTCGCCTTCCTCTTAATTTTTCCGAATAAATTATTAATTTCTTCTACGGCACTGCCACAATATCTAAAAATACCAGTTCCTAATTTACTATAATGTTCTTTGCTATTACAAAATCCTAGTTCAATATAGTCGACAGCATTTTTATCATAGAATTCATAGAGCATTTTTACGAAAAAATCATCAAAATGCCAATTAGTTTGAAATCCCGCTTCTCTTAAAGTACAATCGAATACTATTGGGAATTTATTTTTTTTCATAAAGGGCTCCTTTTTTCTATATTTTGTTAAATTTATTAAATATCTCTTCATCTAAGAATGGATACATATCTTCTAGACTAGCCGAAACCATTGTTCCATCTGGTAATTTTTTAGAAGATAATTTTGGAGCAAAAGCTTGTTCTGGATCAACTATGACATTTACTATGCAAGCTCCACTTTCTTGTAATATGTCTGGTATTAGAGTAAGTTTTTGTTGAGAATCTATTAAGTAATATTTTAAGCCATAAGCCTTCGCGATATATTCTAAATGTGGAAATGCTAAATCCCCACTATCCACGCCCACGCCAACTAATGGAGTTCCAAAGAAATTTCTTTGAGTTTGTCTTATCGAATGATACCCACCATTATTGTAGACAAAAGTTTTAATATTTAAATGATTTTGGGAGATAGTCATAAATTCTTGAATATTCATCTGAAGACTTCCGTCTCCCTCCATACAGATAGTTGACTTGTTCCCGTTAGCTACACAGGCGCCTATACTAGCTGGTAAACCATAACCCATAGAGGCAATCCCACTATTGCTAAATAATCTTTGTCCATGTTTTATAATGGCTGTTTGAAAAGTTATCACACAAGCTGAAGCGTTAGAACAAACACTAGTAACGTTTTCCGGCAATTTCAACGCTAATTCTCTAGCAAAAACATATGGATTCAATGGTTGATTTTTAGCGTAATATTCTTTATCTACCACATCAAAAGTTTTTCTTACCAATTGACAATAATCAATCCATTCTTTGTTGTTATTTCTAATATTCTGTTTATTAAGTTGTGTCAGAAAATCCAAAGCATCAGCATGTATCTTATGATCAATATTTAATGTCGGCTTATCCATTTCCGCTTTATCAATATCGACCATAATTCTCACGGCATTTTTGGCGAAATTTTCATAATTATAACTGATTTGCCTTATATTGAGTCGACAGCCAATGACTAAAAGTAAGTCGGATTTTTGGACTACAAAATTGCCAGCTCTTTCTCCCACTGTGCCTGGTCGACCAGCATAAAGTGGATTATTGTCTTCAACTAGATCATAGGCATTAAAAGCAGTTACTACAGGTATATTGCTCGCTTTAATAAATTTTAATAGTTGCCCTTGAGCTCCAGCAATGCGGACTCCGGTGCCAACCATAACAACTGGTTTTTTCGCTTTTTTCATTAATTCCACTATTAAAGCAATGTCTTTGTCTTTCACTTTTGGAGGTAAAATATTTGATAATTCTTTATGATCAAATGATTGTAAATTATCTGTTTCGATAATCGCTCCTTGAACATTAAGTGGTATATCTAACCATACTGGTCCAGGACGACCATTTTTGGCTATAAAAAGTGCTTTTTCAAACTCATATTTAATCATTTCTGGTTCAATAACCATAGTGGAATATTTAGTGATTGATTTAACTATTTGATTTATGTTACATTCTTGATCGCCTAATTGTCTTAATGGAATTTCTGGACATGAAACAACGGTTGTAGAATACTTAACTTGTCCCGATATGACTAGCATCGGTATTGAATCATAATATGCTCCTACTACACCGGTAATAGTATTAGTACCACCTGGACCTGTTGTTACACAAACAGCCGCTATTTGGTTATTAATTCTCGCGTAACCTTCTGCTGCTATAGCACAAGCTTGCTCATGATGATTATAATAACATTTTAATTTTTTGTTTTTTCCAAATGCATCATTTAAATGCATGGCACCGCCACCTGTTACTGTGAAGATATCCTTAATATTATTTTGCGCTAATAGTTCCGCCAAATAATCTGCAACCCTAATTTTCATTTATCAATACCTCCTGAATTTGTGCGACAATACTAGCGATGAAATCAGGACATTCCTGACGCAATGTCTCTATATTACTATACCCATAAGTGACTGCCAAAGTCTTTATTTCAATCGCTTTTCCAGCTCTAATATCATTAGCGTGATCGCCAATCATGATAGCGCTATTCTTGTCGATATGATTCTCTATGCTTTTAATTAGTACGCTTTTATCTTTATTACTATCATTAACACCTGTGCCAATTATCGTATCAAAATAATGTCTTATTCCCAACTTCTTCGATATTTCTTCTATAAAAACTATTGGTTTTAAAGATACAATCGACATTTTGACTTTTAAATCTTTTAGTAATACGAGAAGATCGAGGAAACCTGGATACAGCTCGTAGTTATTTACGCCCACCTCACTATAATGCTGGCGAAAGGCTTGAACTATATCATCCGCTTTCTTTTCATCAACTTTAGTGCATGCTAGTACCATATCGATAACAGAGAGTCCAATTGATTTTTTTAATTTTTCATAATCATAGATTGCATTATATTTTTCCAAAGCAAAAATCATAGATTCCATTATTCCTGGTGCTGTATTAACTATCGTTCCATCAAAGTCTAATAATACATATTTATAAGTATATTGTTTCATAATTCTTTATAAGCCAATAATAAACTAAAAGGAACTTAATGTCAAATCTTTACAAACAAGCTAGAATTCTATATAATCAATAGATGAACTATTGCAGTTGCTTAGGAGAAAATGATGAAGAATATACAAAAAGGAATAATTCAATTATTTAATACCCCTAATTTAAGAAATATAATAATTATTAATTTAATTTTACTCTGCTTTGGTCTTTTAACTTTTAATAAAAGCTTTCCTTTAGCAGAAGGATGGTACAGCTTATTTGCCAAAGAAATGCAAATGGGCAAATTGCCTTATCGCGATTTTGAGTATCTCTACTTCCCATGGTACTTATATACTATTTATTTATTTGTAGCTGTATTCGGTTTAAACTTCATATATCTACGTATTTTAGGCATATTTGTCTTTATGGCCATCGGCACATGCGCTTATTTAATTTTAGCCAAAAGATTTAATTCATTTATTGCTCTTGTTTGTGCCATTTCATTATCTTTTTATTTACAATCCGAGGCTCCACAAGTCTTTTATGATTATGTTCGTTTTTTTGATTTAGCTGTTTTGCTATCAACACTTTTCATAGCTATATATATAAAGAATATCCAAAAAAAGCGTTATTTACTTCTAACGGGTTTATTTTCCACCATCTCGATTTTAATAAAGCAAAGTAATGGTCTTATAATTTATTTCTATATTCTTTGTTTTATTATATTCTTTTTCGTTCTTAGTAAAAATGCTAAAAAATTATTATCTGCCTTAAGCTATTTTTTTGTGGGAAGCCTTATTCCTATTACAATATTATTAATTGCTTTGATATCAACTAATTCCCTTTCTCCATTTATCAGCATGACTACTGGCGGAGCTATTAATGCTAAGGGCGGGATGGGAGCAATTTTATTTGCTGCTGTCGGTAGAACTTTTAATTCATTAAAAATTACTCGATTTGAAAATTTCTTATTCTTGATTTTAGTAAGCCTGATAGTTGTTTTCATCATTAAAAATTTCAATAAATTTAGAAATACTGATAAAGACGACAATAAATTACTAAATTATTTATCTTTAATTTTTTCTTCGAGTTTTTTCTTGATATTAATAATTGCTTATTTATCTTACAATTTCAATAATTTTTTAATACTTATTCCTGCTTGGAATACAACGTTACTTTTCTTCTTAGTAGTTTCAGCTGTTTTTATTTATTTAGCTATAAGATATATTTATTTGTTTTTCAAAAAAATAGATTGCACGCATGATTTTCATTTAGTGCTTTTTTCAGGTTTGGGATTTTCACTTGGATATGCTTGTATGACCTCTGGTGGATTATCAGAAGCGCAAACAGCATTTTCTTTGGCCTTAGTTTTTGCTTTGATACTAGAAAAGCTTAGTCAATATAAATACAAACGTATTACTCTTTCCACTGCGATGACTGTCTGTTTGATCTTCCCTGTTGCTGGATTTGCTCGGAAATTTAAACTCAGCTATGGCTGGTGGGGCTTAACCGAAGGTCCTATACATTACGCTACTGAGACAATAAATGTACCTTACCTTGGTAACATTAAAGTATCCGAGAACACCAAGTACATAATAGAAGATATAACGAAAAAAATCATTGAAAATACTAATGAAAATGATCATATTTATATTTTTCCTCAAGTAGTCATCTTTTATCTTACCACTAATAGATATCCTATAACGAAGTCTTTAGTTCCTTGGTTTGACGTTTCCTCACAAGAAACTGTTAGAGAAGACTTCGAGCTATTAAAAAACAATTTACCTAAAGCATTAGTAATTATATATATAAGTGAATATACGATGACTGCCCATGAAAATGCATTTAATAATGGACAAAAAAGTGTGCAAAGAGAAATGTATGAGTATTTTGATGAAATAACTTCTCCGCGTCTAGGAGTTTATCAGAATTATGGCTATTATGATTTAGCTAGTGATACAAATTATATTTCTGAAGCTATTTTCCCTAGTTATCCACTTGCTTTATTTATTAAAAATTAATAATCATATCATAATGTTGAATAATATGATAAGAAAGTTTGGATTGCATAAAAAAAATATATAGTTTATAATCTCATTATACACGGAGGACGTTTTGTGAAAGTAGTAATATTAGCTGGTGGTCTTGGAACCAGAATTGGTGAAGAAACTGCCGTTCGACCAAAACCGATGATTGAAATTGGTGGTATGCCAATAATTTGGCATATTATGAAATTATATTCTTATTATGGATTTAATGATTTTATAATTTGTATGGGTTATAAAAGTTATGTTATTATGGATTTCTTTGCTCACTACTATATGCACTCTTCTGACATGACTATTGATCTTAAAGATCCTTTAGCGCGTGAATACCATCATCCTAAAAGCGAGCCTTGGAAAATCACTATGGCCAATACCGGAGCAGATACAATGACTGGTGGCCGAATTAAAAGAGTTAAAGATTATATCGGTAATGAACCATTTCTATTAACTTATGGAGATGGCTTGAGTGATGTTAACATTAAAAATTTAGTTGCCTTTCATAAGAAAAACAAAAATCTTTTGACTGTGACTGCTATTCAACCTGGTAATCGTTTTGGTATCCTTAATATTAATGAAAATAATAAGGTTGAAGGCTTTTTAGAAAAACCAAAAGAAGATGGGAACTTCATCAATGGTGGCTTTTTCGTTTGCGAACCAGAAGTAATTGATTATATCGATAAAGATTCGACAATTTTTGAACAAGAACCTTTGACTAAGATAGTTAAAACTGGTCGTTTTGGTGCTTTTAAACACAAGGGATTCTGGCATTCTATGGATACTTTAAGAGATAAAATTCATCTTGAAGATTTATGGAAGAGCGAAAATGCTCCTTGGAAAATTTGGAAAGATTAATTTTCTATTTTTCAAACAATTTTAATAAAAGATCGGCGGCCTTTCTTGGCCCCTCTTTTTGCATTAAAGGCAGAGCTAATTGAGTAAATAATTCCCCAACTTTTATATCTTGTGCAAAAATGAATTTAAAGTACTTCTCTAATAATTTATCACATTCTTTTTGATACTGATATGGACCAAAGGGGTTAGAAAAATAGGATTGAACGATTCCACTTTCATTAGTGGTACCGATTGCCATCCGATCGCCACGTCTAAAAGTGGCTATCGCCATTTTATAATCACTAAATATTTCTAAATCACGCATCGCTATGAAATTATTAGCATATAGAAGAAAGTCTACATGATGACCCATAATTACTCTTTCATATTCATTTACCGGTAAGATCATTCTCGCATTACTATTTGTCGGATTCATATAAATCGCTTTATCGATATTTCGATATGCTACTTGAAATTCTAAATCATCCAAGCGAATAAAGGCGCCAACTTCTGTGCCATATGCTAGTAATTGATTATTTTCTATTTTAAAAGTTCCCATATCATCGAATATTGTTTCGATATATTTTATTTTATCGCCGGCAACAGCTCTTAAGGCTTCTAATGTTTCTGATTTACCAGCGCCACTATCGCCAACGATAACAACATTCACGCGTTTATTATCCTTGAAAACAATCGAAGCCATCGCCCCATGAATCGGCAGATAGCCTTTTTTAATCATTAAAATATTATGAAGAGTTAAACACATCTTCTTCATATAGCCAAAGTACTCCATTTTATGTGTATAAGGTAAATAGCCAAACATCATTTTCCGCTTGCTATCATAGAAGAAACCTTCTTTAACATCCTGATGACCATATACGAGAATAATTTCTGGTTTTTTGCCTAAATCCTCAGATTTAGCCATTTCGAAAATGCCAGTAACAGATACACCGATACTAATAAAATCTTTATGAAAATAGATTCGCGCTAAATATTCACCGATGTAAACAGCTATTGATAACCAGTTATCATCGAAAGTTAAATTTTCGATATAGTTCTCTTCTAACAATTGAAATCTTCCTTCGCGTCGATTAAATTTAGTAAAAAAGACGATTGGTGTTTCAAAATAAATTGTTTCGATGAAACTGATATCTTTGAGCTGTGGAAAATGCCTTTTACTAAAGTCATTCGCTTTTTGTACTATTTTTAATGCTGAAGTAAGACCATAGTTTTCTTTCCGTATAACCTGCACTTTTGTTTTTAAAACTTCATTTATCGCGAAATATATCGCCGTTACTAAACTATTAAGCTTTTCACTTTTTTCAATAAGATTTATTTCATTATTCTTTCCATGTGTATAAATAAAAGCATATTTTTGAATTTTCTTCCAACAATCAAGAAACTCACTAACAAGTAATGAAAAAGCTTTTTTATTAGCAGTAGAATACATACCTAATTTTTTTTCATTGATAATTGTTCTAACTTCTTTTAATAAGTTTCTTTCAATCTCTTCATTGCTATACTTATCGCAAGATAAAAATTGATACATTTCTTTGTAATTATCTGCTAATTTTTCAATATGCTTTTTTAATAATACTTTTAAAATATTACTTTCTAATATTTCATCAATACTATGGCAATAATTATCGATAGTATTAATACTACTGGATTTACAATACAGCTTCATCGGCTTTTACCTCTTTTCTCTTTTTGAAAAACTTCATTTCTTTTCTTTTAGTGAATATTAAATAAGCATAACCAATAGTTCCCGCTAAAGGAAATACTGAGCCGTTGGCAGTTGGTTCAAACGCAAAAGGAATAATCGGAATAAAAATACAAATGAAAATAAAAATAAAAAGATCATCTTCGCCAAATATATGCTTTTTTTCTTTATCCTTTTCTAGCAAGAATAGAATTAGAATAGGTACCATAAACATTGCTGTATAAAGAAAAACTGGAAACTTCATGAATAGTGAAGCACCGATAATGACATAGAATCTCTTCCATAATACTTTTTCCAAATAAACATAATAAATACCAAAAAACAAGCCAATAAAGAATAAAATATAGAATATTATTTTATAAAGAGCCATTGTCATAAATGGCATTTTTATTTGTACATCTAGTGCTCTTAAAAACTTTGGAACACTAATTTTGTAATTAGCAAAAGAGGCTAAATTATCTAGAAATGCTTGCAAATTGAAGAGGATACCGCGTTTAAAGAATAAAAAAGATGCCAGTGTAATAAGTAACCCCGAAATTAAACCAATAATTAATGAATAATATTTTTTATCGATAAGGTAGATAACAAAGATTATTAAAGGATATATTTTCAAGCAACTCGCTAATGCTAAAAATATTGCCGCCAAAATTGGACGCTTTTCATAATTAAAAGCAAAAAGAGTAATGAATATTACAGAGATGATCAGATAATTTCCCCGATCAAACAGATGAATCAATGGAGCCGAAAAAATAATTAATAAAAATGTAATAAAAGCGATAAGTGGTTTACTATATCGCTTGTTTAAGTTCTTCTCTAAATATTTGTAAATAACAAAATAAAAAATCGCTAACGTCAATAAAAAATATACTAAATATACCGCTATATTATTGTTTCTTGCATAAATATATTCATTTGCCGTATATTGATGTCTATTGATTAAAGCAAAAGGAATGGCCATAAGCAATGCTAGCGGTGGATATGATGAATTAAAAGGTGATACATAAGAATTTAGCATCGAGCCGCCATTAGCTATTACTCCATGATTTACTTCAAAAAAATCGGTAAATCTTTGAGAGAACGGCTTAGTAAAAATCGATATATTGCTATTCGGAAAATAGCGAAAAAGAAAAAGCGAAAGAAAGCAGTAGGTAAAAAATAAAAAAACTGCGCAAATAAGATATTTTTGTATTTTATTTAATTGCAGATATTTATGAAAAAAAGATTTAAAATTTACCATTAGTTGCTTCCTCTAATAGCTTATAATATTTAGCATTCGATGTCAATATCACTCGTTGTTTCTTGCTTCGTAATTGGGCGGCGATATTGATTAACTGTTGAAGAAAAAGAAAAGAATAAATGAGCCAAAAACGAAAGTGCAGTCAAAATAATAATTGTTATTAATCCACTTAATAAATAATAAACACCTATAACTTCAGTAAATATAAAATTACTTAACAAGCTTAATGATAATTGGGAAGAAGAGATTATTAAATATTTAATAATTTCCGCTCGTGTTTTTCCTTTGCTTTTAAAAGTAAAATATTTATTTAAGAAAAAGGAAATTGTCGAAGCGATTATATGTGAAGCAATTGTCGCCGTAAGCCATACATGACTTTTTCCCATTAAACTCTTAAAAAGCAAGGCAAATAAAACGAATAAGCCATATCCCAGCCCTGTATTCCATAGACCAACCAAAACAAAGCGAAAAGCTAAAAGAATAAATTGCTTATTGGCATATTGATAATAAAGTTTCTTGAGTGACATTTTATTCAAAGAAACTATTGATTATTTTAATCATATAGTTCATTCTTTCCTCATCCATTCCCGGATATAGTCCAATAAAGAATGTTCTCTCCAACACTTGATCAGTATAGCGAAGATCACCACTTATCCGATGATTAATATTCTTAAAACCAGGCTGCTTGAGAATATTACCGGCAAATAGCATTCTAGTCTCAATTTGATGCTTTTCTAAGAAAGTCACAAAATCATACTTGGAGAATGGTGCTCCAACTTTCACTGTTAATGGAAAGGCAAACCAAGAAGGCTCGGATTTTGGTAGTGCTCGAGGTAGAATAAACTTATCTTTATAATTCGCAAAAGTTTTATAAAGTTTGGCAAAATTTTCTTTGCGCTTTTGAGTAAAAGATGGCAATTTATCAATTTGCTCAATACCGATGGCACATTGAATATCTAAAGGTTTGAGGTTATAACCTAAATTATTATAAATGTATTTATGATCATAGCCATTTGGAAGACCTGGGAATTTAAAGTTGAAGCGATTATTACAGGCACCACTTGGATTAGCTTCACCAGTCTCGCAATAACAAGCTCTGCCCCAGTCACGAATTGATAGCGCCGTTTTATAGTAAGCTAGTGAGTTAGTAGCTACTGCTCCGCCTTCTCCCATGGTAATATGATGAGCGGCGTAAAAACTGAATGTCGCAAAATCTCCAAATGATCCACAGAATTTACCATCATATTTGGAATCTAAAGCATCGCAGGTATCTTCAATCAAGAAAAGATTGTGCTTTTTGCATATTTCCATAATCTTATCCATCTCGGCAGGATTGCCAAGAGTATGAGCAAACATTATAGCTCTCGTCTTTGGACTAATAGCATTTTCGATTTTACTAGCATCAATATTATAAGTATCTTCTTCTATATCGACAAAAACAGGAACAAGATTATTTTGAATAATTGGTGTTAATGTTGTTGGAAAAGTCATTGCGGTAGTAATAATTTCATCACCTGGTTTTAAATGATTTGGTAAATTCGGTGAGCATAAAGCTGTTACAGCAATCAGGTTAGATGAAGATCCTGAATTGGTGACCATTACTTTCCTCACGCCAATTGTTTCAGCAAATTTATTACAGAACTTTTGCCCTTTTTCTCCAAGTGTCAGCCAAAAATCTAGAGAAGAGTCGACAAGAGCGACCATTTCTCTTTCATCAAATACTCGACCAGAATAATGTACTTTACTAACGCCAGGAATAAATTTCTTTTCCTTATTTCTAATTTGATAAATTTCTTTTACACGTTCAAGAATTTCTTCGCGGAGTTGCTTTTCGCTTTTAGTATCTTCTTCTTTATTAATTACAATTTTAGAAATGTATTTATCTTCTTTAATCGACTTTACATCAATTTTTGGCAGTAATGATTGATAATATTTGACTAACTCACCAATAGCTTTTTCATGAGAAGTAAATTTAATTTTCACTTCATTTAATAGACGAGTGGCGTCGCAGGTATACTCTTTATTAAAACCAAAATTAATCAAGCAGTTTTCATCGACATTTTTATCGATTATTTTGGCAAGTGATAATAAATCAATTTTATTATTACTGCCAATATTATATACTTGGTAACGTGGTTCATTCTCGATAAACCATTCAATTATTTTAATAAAATCATCAATATAAACATATTCAAATTTAGCATTTTGCACGATTTCTACCGGCAAATTTAAGAGCTTTTTAATGATAGTATTTGAAATAAACTTATAATCATAGTCCTCATATTTGCCATATAAGCCAAAGATTTTTAGCGAGTAACAACCCGGTAATAGTTTTATTTTTTCTGAGATAATTTTCTTAGACAAACCATATTCATCTTTAGGATTGGAATGATCTAGTTGTTCTTCCTGAACACTAATAATGTCCTTAGATTTATCATACTCAGCGCCACTTCCAAACTGAATCATTTTTCCAAATTTTGAGCGATGAGCGATGAGGTTATTGAACATCTGCAAATTGCGATTAAGTGCATCGGTACTGTCGCCTTTTCTTGCGCCTCCGATATTAGCTCCATGAATTAAAACATCAAAATATTTATCTTTAAAGAAGATATCTACTTGCTCTTTATCCGTTAAATTCAAGTCTGCTGATGAAGGGGTATAGAATATATACTTTCCTTTTAATTGTTCAACAATGTTTTTTCCGACAAAGCCACTGGCGCCGGTGATAAAGATTTTCTTCATTTTCTTACCTCTAAATAATTTAAAATCTGCTTTTTGGTTAAAGTATAAGCATCAACTTTTTTATAATCGCGATACCAATCAATGGTTTTTTGAATAGCATCTTTATAATCATAAACATTCTTAAATCCTAGTTCTACTGCCGCTTTGGTACTATCAAGCATCAAAATAGAAGCTTCATGATGAATGTTATTTTTCTCAATTCGATATTTTCCTTTGTTAAAAACCTTAATAATTTCCTTTACGATAGTTTCTACATTTATAAAAGATTTGACATCAGGTCCGAAATTATAAGCGCTAGCATATTTATTGCCTTCACTATATAACTTTTCTCCTAATTTTAAATATCCCGCTAATGGTTCAATGACATGTTGCCAAGGGCGTATCGCCTCTGGCGCTCTGATAATCAAAACTTCATCTGCTTTCAATGCTTTTATGGCATCTGGTACTAATCGGAACTCTGACCAATCACCTCCGCCAATAACATTTCCTGCTCGGGCTGCTGCGATATATTTTTGATGTTTTGTCGAATGCTCTACATTAAAAAAAGAAGAGCGGTAGCTGGAAATAACTATTTCTGCCGCCGCCTTACTCGCACTATATGGATCATATCCGCCTAAACTATCACTTTCTTTAAAAGCATGTCCTTGCTCTTTATTCTCATAAACTTTATCTGTTGTAATCAAAACTACTGCTACTTTTTTTTCGACTTTTCTTAATACTTCCAAAACATTTAGTGTACCAATTACATTCGTTTCAAAAGTGTATTTTGGCTCCGAATAACTTGGTTTTACTAAAGGTTGAGCAGCTAAGTGAAAAATAAAATCCGGTTGATGAGTTAAAATAACTTCTTCCAAGTGTTGATAATCATTTATATCTCCGCGAATATCAACCATTTTTTCGCCTAGATGTGAGACAAGAAAAATATCATCCGAATGCTTTGGATTTAACGAGTAACCAATAACCTTGGCACCTAATTCAATTAACCAACAAGATAACCAAGAACCTTTAAATCCAGTATGACCAGTGACTAGTACAGTCTTACCTGCATAAATACCTGAGAAAATATCAAAACTATTATTCATCAAAATTAATCCTTTCCTCTTCAATAACTAGAGGGCGATTCATACTCCGTAAATTTATCATATTAATATATTCACCTAACATCCCAATGAAGAATAAAATAATCGCTCCGACTAAAACATTGACTTCGATTACTATAGTATTAATGCTAGTTAAGTGACGGAAAAATGAATTAGTTAAGATTTTCAGTTCTGTTAAAATTCTTAATGTTATTGTAGTAATAAAACCAACTATCGAGAGAAACAATCCAATAAAACCATATTTAGTAGCTAATCTTAATGGTCGCTTAGAATAACTAGTTATTCCGAGTAATGCCATATCATAAAGCGTATCAAAATTATTCTTTGTCTTACCTTTTTCTCTTTTTGGTTGAGTAAAATTAATGGCTTTATAATCAAAACCTAATTCAGCAATGATGCCTCGAAAATATGGATATGGATCATTTAATTTTCTTAATACTTCAAGAAAGGATTTATCATATAAAGCAAAACCGGTGAATTGATTGATATGATTAATCGTTGTCATTTTCTTAATTAAGCGATAATAAATTTTCCGCATAGTTGAAATAATAAATCCTTCTTTCGAGCGATTCTTTTGTCCAAGAACAATTTTATATCCCTCTTCCCAACCAGCGACAAAATCAGCAATCATCGATGGTGGATCTTGAAAGTCAGATGCCATCAAGATTGCAGCATCACCAGTAGGTGCATTAGCTAATCCATAATAAGGCGAGCGTATATGACCGAAGTTGCGAGCATTAAAAATAGCCTTAACTCTTTTATCTTCTTTGGCAACTTCCCTAATTATATCTCTTGTTTTATCAATAGAATGGTTATCAATAAAAATTAATTCAAATTCATACTTACTTAATCTCTCTTTATTAAATTCGTTTTTAACTGCTTGATATATATCAAATATATTCTCTTCTTCATTGTAGCAGGGACAGACAATACTAATTTTTTTCATTACTACCTCTAATCTATAAGATATTATACCATTATTGTAAGCTAATTCAAGCTTTAAAACACATAAAATCAAGCGAAAATCGTTAATTTTTTTCGAAAAAGCATAAGATAACTTAGATATAATTATCTACATATATCTTGTAATAAAGCAAAAAATTGTAAAATTTTCTGCTGAATTATAGTATTATTTTGTAAAATTCTCAGCAAACTCACTCGCAACTATTCAAAATTAAGATTGCAGTCATTTTTATTGTTTGCTATAATAAGTTTGGAGATTATAAATATGAAAAATATACTTGTAGTATACTACACTAATTCTGGAAATTCTCAAAAAGTGGCTGAAAAACTAGCTACTAAACTTGAAGCTGACTGCAATAGAATTAATATTCAAGGTCAAAAAGAGCATATTAATTTCGTCTCCGCTTTCTTCAAGTCTTTTTCTAACAGCGAAAAAGAAATAATTGGAGATGATTTGCATCCTGGTGATTATAATCATATTGTCTTGGTCGCTCCTATCTGGAGTGGTCGCTTGAGTCAAGCCATCAACAGCTATATACTGAAATATCGCAATAGTTTGAAAAATTATTCTATCGTACTCGTTAGCAAGTTCAATCGGAAAAACATCGATAAAGATACTGAATTTATTATTGGACGGAAAGCTAAAGTGGCATTAAATGTTTTAAGTAAACAAATAAAAACGGATAATATTGATTTATCCGCTTTCGACAATCTTGATAAATTAATCAAATAGTTTTTTAAATACTCGTTACTTCTTTTGCTCGACTAATTTTTTGACTTATTTGTTGTTGCAAAAACTTTTTTACTTCTCGTTTTACAGCTCGGGCACCGTATTTACTTACTTCACTTGAAGAGATTATATTATTGATATCAGTAAGTTCCATTGAAACTTCACTGCTAACTCGTTTTTGATATTCACCTAAATATTTTTTAATCAATGTCTCGCAAACTTCTTTATTTAAAGAATCAAAATAAATAATATCATCGAGTCGATTAATAAACTCTGGTCTTAACTTCTTTCTAATTGCCTTATTAATCTCATCTTGACTAATATTCTTTTCAATAAATCCCATCGCTTTCCGTTGGAATAATTCATCACCATGACCTAAATTTGAAGTTAATATAATTATTGTGTTTCTAAAATCCACTCTTCTTTTAGAAGCATCAATAAAATATCCTTCATCAAAAACATTTAAAAAGATATCTAATACATCGCGATGGGCTTTTTCCACTTCATCCAATAGAATAACAGTATGCGGATTTTTACGCACGCCATCAACTAAATAAGATTGCTTGTCGTATCCCACATATCCAGGTGGCGAACCAATTAATTTCGCTACTGAACTCGATTCACTAAATTCCTGCATATCGATCTTTATTAATTTATCTATGCTACCAAAATAACTTTTAGCTATCAACTTAGCAATCTCTGTTTTTCCTACGCCCGTAGGTCCGACAAAAAGCAATACCGCTAAAGGACGATTATCGTCGATAAGACCATTCTCAATAGTATTAACATGCGCTACAATTTTATTAATCGTTTCATCTTGACCAAAAATATTCTCTTTTAATTCCTGATATAATCTTTCTGCTTTCTTTTCTTTAATAATTTTGACCTTATAAAGATTTTCAATGACTTCTATAACGATTTTTTCTTCAATTTCTTTATATCCTTGCAGTTTGGATCTAACAGCTGCACAATCTAAAATATCAATTGCCTTATCAGGAAAAAACTTGTCGCTTATGTAGTTTTTACACAAATTAACAATAGAAGGAATAATTTTCTCTGGTATTTCAATATGATGGAAATCCTCATATGTTTTTCGAATTTTCAGAAGGATATCTATGGTATCGCTTGCTGAAGGCTCTTCCATATTTATTACTTGAAATCTTCTCTCAAGTCCCTTTTCTTTTTCGAATATTTTGACATATTCATCATAAGTCGTGGCACCTATACATTGAAAATCACCTCGAGCAAGATATGGCTTTAAAATATTCGAAGCATCTATTGCTCCTTCAGCGCCACCGGCGCCAATAATATTATGAATTTCATCTATAAAAATAATGGCTCGCGAATCATCTTTAACTTTTCTAATTATCTTCTTTAACTTCTCTTCAAATTCTCCTCGATATTTTGTTCCAGCTACTACACTAGCGATATCCAATTCATAAATTACTTTATCTTTTAGTGAGTCGCGAATGTCGCCAGTTGCTATAAGATAGGCCAGATTTTCAACCAAAGCCGTCTTTCCAATACCTGGGTCTCCAACTAATATAGCATTAGGTTTCTTCTTCCGCATTAAGGCATCTAGCAACAGATTCATCTCTTTTTCTCGCGGTACAATTATTTCTTTCCGATGGCGCATTTTTTCATTAAGATTGATAAGATCATCGACATTATCTAATTCCGATACCCGTTTCAAATTCTTTTGCACCTCTTCTTTTAGACTTTCAACATCAACACCATACTTCAAAAGAATTTCTGCCGCCACCGAGTTTTCTATTTTGATTAAGCTGTAAGTGAGTACTTCCATTGATACCTTATCTTCATTATATTTCTTTGATTCTAATACAGCTGATTCTAATAATTGTTTCATACTCAATGTATATTCCATATAAAAAGGTTGAGTTTCCTTTTTACCAAACAAACTGATTAATTCATTCTTTACTATATCAAATGTGACATTATATTTCTCTAATGCCATTCGCAGCTTGGATTCTTTAATTTTTGTAAATGATAATAAAAGATGTTCTGTTCCAACGCTCGCATGTCCTAAATCAAATGCTAAAGATTCGGCTATTGCCATCGCCTTTTGTGCTTTTTCTGAAAATTTCCCTAACATGCTTTCCTCCTGATTTTTCCTTTTTCATTATTCCCTTATTTAATAACCTTAACCGCAATGATGAAATTGCCGTCGTCAGCTTTAAATACCTTTTGCCAACAATTCATTATATGTTGATAATGACTTTAATAATGTTATAATTATTTTAATGAAATTAAATATAGAAGAACTTTCCTTTAATTGTTTAAACAAAATGCCATTGGTTGGTGTATCTGGTGGACCTGACTCGATGGTTCTTTTGGCTTTGCTAATTAAAAATGGTTATAGGCCAATAATTCTTCATGTTAATTATCATCTGCGAAAAGAAGCCGATGAAGAAACATTGCTCGTCCAAACTTATGCTCAAAAACATCAATTAACTTTAGAAATCCATAATAGTTATTATTCCGGCAAAGGAAACATTCAAAATTGGGCGCGTGAAGAAAGAATGCACTTTTTTCAGCAGATGGCCATTAAATATCAAAGCACCGATTTGTTTCTTGCCCATCATTTAAATGATCATTTGGAAACATATTTATTACAAAAAAAACGGAAAGTGCAACCGCTATTTTATGGCTTAAAAGAGCAAAGAGCTTATCATAACTTACTCCTTCACCGTCCTCTTCTCCCTTTTTTAAAATCAGATATTTTAGCTTATGCATTAAAAGAACAAGTTCCTTATCTTATTGATAGTTCAAATAAGGAAGGTAAATATTTAAGAAATATAATACGCCAAGAAATTGAAAAAATGTCTGATAAAAAACGTTTATCGCTGATTGAAGAAATTAGAAAAAACAATCAAACTTTACCTATAGTAGAAATTAATAACAACAAAATAATATCTTTAGAATTCTTTAATAGTTTATGTATAAATGAAAAGAAACAACTCTTAATTAATTTAACTAGCAATTCGCTAGGTTATTATTTGAGTGAGAAGCATTTACTAGAAATCATTAAGGCTTTATCAACTTTGACTTCGCATCTTCTAATCAAGCTTAAAGACGATTATTATTTGGAACAGAGTTATAATAATCTAGAAATGGTAAAAATAAATAAAGAAGATTATTGTTTTCAATTCTCTAACGAAGGAGACGATATCATTACTCCATACTGCATTATAACAGCCAAAGCATTATCAACTGAATCCATTCTACTTGATAAGTCATGGTTGCCCCTAACGATATCCACTCTGAACTCACAAGATAAAATTATTATTGGCGATAATCATAAAACTGTTCGCAAATTTTATATCGATAATAAAGTTCCCCATAAATTACGCCGAGAATTACCAATTATCAAGGATTGTCATGGAGAGATTATTTATATTCCTACTTTATATAAAAAGAAATATGAAAAAAATGAAAAATATTCTTTAAATGATAGCACATTCCTACTCTTTTATGGTAAAATAGGTTAATGCTAAAAACAAGTGGAGGTCATTAATGAAAAAGAACAAAAAATTTAATTATTATATATTCTTCTATCTAGCCGTTATAGTCATAGTAATTTTTATCGCTTTTTATCGGCCAACCGCTTCAGTTAAAAAAGATGAAAATTATAATTGGAATACTTTTAATAGCGATGTTATCAATATGACAGATGGTGATGATAGTACAATTGTTGAAAGAAAGCTACTCAATGTGACTATTACTCCACGCCAAACTTTAATTTCTGTTAAAGGAAAATATCAAAAAACTGAAAATGCTAAAGATGTTACTTATTCTTTTTCTTTCACTACTATTTCCACTGAAGAAACTTTATCAAAAGCCCAAAAAGCTAAAGAAGACTTGGCTGCATCAAGTGTTGATGTGGCGTTAGTAAACATTTATGAATCTAATGCCTTCATCAACTTTATTCTCTCTATGCTTCCAACTCTTATAATTACTCTATTACTTATATATGTCCTTTATAAAATGATGTCTAGCGTTGGTGGAGGTAATAAAGCCTTTGATTTTGCTAAAAATAAAGCGCGAACTATCTCGCGACCTAATACTCTATTCTCCGATGTCGCTGGTTGCGAAGAAGAAAAGGTGGAACTCGCTGAATTAGTTGATTATTTAAAAAGCCCTGATCGTTTTACCAAAATGGGAGCTAAATTTCCAAAGGGTGTTATCCTTCAAGGTTCACCAGGTACTGGTAAAACTTTATTAGCTAGAGCTGTTGCTGGTGAAGCTAATGTTCCTTTCCTTTTTGTTTCTGGTTCTGATTTTGTCGAAATGTTTGTCGGCGTTGGCGCTAGCCGTGTCCGCGATATGTTTAAAGAAGCCAAAATGAAAAGTCCTTGTATCGTCTTTATCGATGAAATCGATGCCGTTGGACGTCAAAGAGGTACTGGTCTTGGTGGCGGCAATGATGAACGCGAACAAACTCTTAACCAATTATTAGTTGAACTAGATGGATTTGAAGAAAACTCTGGTATATTAGTTATCGCAGCAACCAACCGTCCTGATGTCCTCGACCCTGCTTTACTCCGTCCAGGACGTTTTGACCGGCAAATTACTGTCAATTTACCCGATCAAAAAGCTCGCAAGGAAATCCTTGCTGTGCATTCACGCAATAAAATTCTTGCATCTACTGTCGATTTAAACTATATCGCTTCTATCACACCTGGTTTAAGCGGTGCTGAATTAGCTAATGTAATTAACGAAGCCGCTATTCTTGCCGTCCGTCGTGGCAAAAATATTATCACGATGGATGAAATCAATGAAGGGGTCGATCGAACTCTTGGTGGATTAGCTAGAACATCAAAGACTTACTCAGCTCACGAAAAACGCTTGATCGCTTTCCATGAAGCCGGTCATGCTGTCATCGGCTTAAAAATAGAATACTCTAATGCTGTCCAAAAAGTAACAATTATTCCTCGTGGCTCGATTGGTGGTTTTGTCTTAATGACACCGAAGGAAGAAACATTCTTGATGACCAAAAAGGAATTAATGGCCAAAATAACTGGCTATCTTGGCGGTCGTACAAGTGAAGAAATATTCTTTGATGATGTCACTACTGGCGCCCAAAACGATATCGAACAAGCAACTCGAATTGCTCGTATGATGGTTACTGAACTCGGTATGTCCGAACTAGGTCTTATCCAATATGAACATAATAGCGGCGAGGTTTTCCTTGGTCGCGATTATACAAGTAATTCTTCCAAATTCTCTGGTCAAATAGCCTACGAAATCGATAAAGCCGTCAGGGCTATTATTGAAGAGTGCCGCGCTGAAGCGAGGAAGGTATTAGATAGTAATAAAGACTTAGTTACCTTAATTGCTGAAACATTACTGAAGAAAGAAACTCTCTCGGCGGAAGAAATCCAAGAGCTTGCTACTTTTGGTCATTTAGAAAGCTACGAACGGAAGAAAGTGATTGAAGATGCCGAAAATCAACGCGAAGTTGAGCGGAGAAGATTAGAGGAAGAGGCAGAAAAAGCGAAAGAAGCAGAAGCGCCTAAAAATGAAGAAGAAAGAATTCAAGAAATTTTAAATAGACTTAACAATGAAGGAAAAAATAAAAAATAATTCTTTTTATATCGGCAATCTACTGATACCAGGCCGTTTTGTTCTTGCCCCAATGGCCGGTTTTACTAATAATGAATTCCGGCAAATCGCTTATAAATATGGAGCTAATTTAGTCTATAGCGAGATGATTTCTGATATTGCTTTAATTCATAATAATAAAGCTACATATCAAATGATTGGTGATTTAAAAAAACAAGGAATTGTTGCCGTCCAACTTTTTGGTTCTTCGCCAGTTACCATGGCGCAAGCTGCCAAAATAGTTGCTAATATGGGAGCTCATATTATTGATATCAATTATGGTTGCCCTGTCAATAAAGTGGTGAAATCTGGTGCTGGTTCTGCACTTTTATTAAACTTAGATCAAGCAGAAGCCATAGCAAAAGCTGTTGTGGAAGCAGTTAGCATCCCTGTGACAGCTAAAATCCGCCTAGGCTTTGATAATTCATTAGTCGCTGTAGAATTAGCAAAACGCCTAGAATCAGTGGGCATTAAAGCCATCGCTGTCCATGGTCGTACTCGAAAGCAATTTTACTCTGGCAATGCCGACTGGCTAAAGATTAAAGAAGTTAAAGAGGCTGTAAGAATCCCCGTTATCGGTAATGGTGATATAAAAGATGCTTATGATGCTATAAGAATGCTGGAAACAACTGGTGTTGATGCAGTGATGATTGGAAGAGCCGCCGTGGGTAATCCTTTTATTTTCACCAATTGTCAACAGGCATATAATCACGAAGAAATAATAGTTTTGAATGCTATGGAAAGAATAAAACTAGCTATTGAGCATTTTGAAATGCTATCTACAAATTCCAGCAATGAGAACTTAGTTCATTTTCGCGGATTGGGTTGCGCTTATATTAAAGGCTTCCCTAATTCTTCTTTCTATCGGAACAAAATCGTTCAAGCAACAACTAGCGAAGAATTTATTACTATTTTTAAGGACATTATTGCAAGTATGTCCGTTGACTAAACGAATAAATATCGTTATAATTTTATCATACTTAGTGAGGTAACTATGGACAACTTAAATGAACAAGAAATAATTAGACGAGAAAAAATGAAAGAACTTGAGAAATTAGGTGTTGATCCTTTTGGAAAACGCTTTGATTGCACTCATTCTTTCTCTAAAATAAAAGAACTATGTGCTGGACTAGACCATGATCAAGTTGGTGCTCTTAATCTTCATGTTAAGACTGCAGGAAGAATCATTACTATACGTGATATGGGAAAAGCCGCTTTCATCACTTTACAAGATCGCAATAATTCGATCCAAGTATATATTAAGAAAGATAATGTTAGTGAACTAGATTATCAAGTTTATAAATTAGGTGATATTGGAGATTTTATTGGCGTAGAAGGCGATATGATGCTTACTAGAACGGGAGAGCTAACTATTAGAGTTACTTCCTACACTCATTTAAGCAAGGCCCTAAAACCTTTACCAGAGAAATTCCATGGTCTTGTCGATGTCGAAGAACGCTATCGGAAACGCTATCTTGATTTAATTTCTAATGAAGAATCAAGGGCTGTAGCGATAATCCGACCAAAAATCATCAGAGCACTTCAGCATTACTTTGATAAAAATGATTTTGTTGAAGTTGAGACACCAATTCTCCATCCAATTCTTGGTGGTGCTAATGCTCGTCCATTTGTCACTCATCATAATGCTTTAGATATGGATTTTTATCTACGTATTGCCACTGAATTACCACTTAAGAAATTAATAGTAGGTGGTATGGAAAGAGTTTATGAAATTGGACGTCTTTTCCGCAATGAGGGTATGTCTATTAAGCATAATCCTGAATTCACCACAGTTGAGGCATACCAAGCTTATGGCGATATCAATACTATGATGGATTTAGTTGAAGACTGCTTGCGCTCTGTTGCTTTAGAAGTATTCAATAAAACTACCTTTGAATATGAAGGTAAATCAATTGACTTTGGTCAGAAGTTTGCTAGAGCCAGTATGGTTGATTTAATTAAAATCCATGCTAATGTTGATTTTAATCAAGTAACTTCTTTAGAGGAGGCAAAAGCTGCCGCTAAAAAGCATAATATTGTTGTAGAAAAGCACTTTACTCGTGGACATATTATTGAAGCCTTCTTTGATCAATTTGTTGAAAAAAACTTAGTCCAACCAACAATTGTCTTTGGTCATCCTATTGAAATTTCTCCGCTTTCTAAAAAAAGCACTGATCCACTCTATGCCGATCGTTTTGAATTATTTATTGATGGCAGAGAATATGCTAATGCCTATAGCGAGTTAAATGATCCTATCGACCAAAAAGACCGCTTTCTTAAACAGATGGAACAAAAAAATCTGGGGAATGATGAAGCCTGCGAAATGGATTATGACTTTGTCGAATCTCTCGAATATGGTATGCCACCAACAGGTGGAATTGGTATCGGTATTGACCGACTTATTATGCTTCTAACCAACTCATCTTCAATCCGTGATGTATTATTATTTCCTCACATGCGGAAAAGAAAATAAACCAATTTTTTCCAATTACATATCTTTTTTGCTTGAAATTCTAACCGCTTTCATGTTTTTTGTGTTTTTTCATAAAAAATGATTGATATTATTCTATTCTAATAGTATACTTATACAAGTAAGGATAGTATTTTATTCCACATTTTAAGAATAAAATATTCCAAAGGAATAAATTATTATCATTAAATTTCATTCTCAAATATAGGAGGTGCCAGAATGATTAAGAAAAGAATTTCTAGAATGGCGATTTTGCTTGCTTTTTTCAGCATGATTGTTGGTTGTAACAAAAACACTACAACTGAAAACAGCACAGGTTCGCAAGATTCGCAAGATCCAACAACTTCTAGCGATAGTGGGCATAGTTCTTCAGAACCCGATCCGGTTGAAACTATTACCGTCACTTATTTGCCAAAAGAAGGAACTTTTAATCCAAGTTTTGCTGGAACAAAAGAATACAAGGAAAATGATAAGTATCAATTCCCAGGTATTGCTCGTAGTAATTACGACCTTGATGGTTGGTATTTGTATGAAAGTAATGCTTATGTCGGTAGCGCTTTAACAACAAACGATACTGTTCAATTTGTCAATCATAGCGTAGCTGCCAAATGGATTGCTCTTCATAGAGTTAATCTCCATCTTGATGGTGGTAGTATTGCTGGTGATATTACTTATGTCGAAGGTCGCGAAGGTAGCGTCATTTCGATTCCAACACCATCTAAAGGTGATGATACATTTGGTGGTTGGTATACTAATGAAGGATTAACTAATGCCCTTTTATCTACTGATACATTTAGTAATTTAATTACTGATGCCTATGCTAAATGGATAGCACCAGTTGTACCAACTGAAGTACTTGTTACTTTTGATGCCGATAACGGTGTTGTCAGTCCAAGTACCAAGGAAGTCACTATCGGTGAAGCCTATGGTACATTACCTGTTCCAACAAGAGACGATTTCCGTTTTGCCGGTTGGAAAGTGGCAGAAGCTGGTCAACCAGTAGGAGATTTCATTACTAAAGATAGTGATGTAATAATTGCTACTGACCATACTTTAATAGCCATTTGGACACAACTCTTTACTGTTACTTTAGTAAAAGATGCTGGAGCAACATTTGCTACAGAACATACAGGTACATTTAAAATAGCTACCGGGGATGAATTCCCAAGCTTACCAGTTGTTGAAAAGGAAGATCACAGTTTCGAAGGTTGGTATACTGATGAGGATTGCCTCATACCTGTAGGTGCTACTTTTGAAGGTACTACAAATATTAATCTTTATTCAAAACTTGATATTACCGTCTATATCGTTACATTAGATGCTGATGGTGGTACAGTTACCCCAACTTCACTCAAAGCACAAATTTCTGCAGGTGTCTATCCAAAACTACCACGACCAGATTATGCTGCTCACCATTTCGATGGTTGGTATTATGAAACAACACTAGTGGAAGAAGGCGATGCATTCGCTATTAATGGTAATCACACCCTCGTCGCTCTTTGGGAAGATGCTGCCGCACAAACTGTTGATTTAATCTTTAACAATGGTGATGTTGATGGCTCAATCAGTATTAAGGAAGATGAACTATATTCTACCTATCTCCCTACTGATCCTGAAAAAGCTGATCACTATTTTGCAGGCTGGTATACTACAGTAGATTTCCAAGATGGCACAAAAATCAATAGTGAGTCTGCTTTTGATACTGTAGTAACTGCTCTATATGCTCGCTTTTTATCAGCACAAGATGTAGCTGATCTATTTGCCACAGAGCATAGTCGCGTATTAACTTTAACTGTTGATGGTGTTTCCATAAATGATAAAGATGATGTTGAAGCTGCTTTAGAAGCTTATGGCGAATTTGATTCGGCCATTACTGCTTTATTAGTTACTGAAAAAGCTAAACTCGATGATTTATTAGAACAAATCGGTTTATTAGAAGACGCTGAGGAGTTCAAAGAAGATCATGCTGCAGCTCTCGCTTTAGATATTGACGAAATAACAGAAGATGATCGCGAGATTATCGAAGCTGCTTTAGAAGCTTTTGAAGAATTAGAAGATGATGTAAAAGATTTATTAGGAGATGAAGAAACTTTACTCAATAATCTGCTTGCTCAACTTGATTTACTAGTAGAAATCGACGGTTTTGAAACTTCTCACGCTAGAGTATTAGCCTTGACAACATCAAATGTTGCTATCACTGATAAAGATGATATTGATGCCGCTCTTGAAGACTTAGGCAAGCTTAGTGCCTCTGCACAAACTGCTTTAAGTTCAACCGAAACTAATCTTAATGATTTATTAGCTAAAATTGATTTATTAGTAGCAGCTAAAAAATTTAAAGATGATCATGCTACAGCACTCGCTTTAGAAGTTGAGAGTGTAGCAAAAGAAAATCGTGATATTGTTGAAGCTGCTCAAGATGATTTCGCATTATTAACAAAGGATGTTCAGGACTTATTGACTACTGAAGAAACTTTACTTAACAATTTAATTAAAAAAATTAGTGTCTTAGAAGAAGTCGATGGTTTTGAAACTTCTCACGCTAGAGTATTAGCCTTGACAACATCAAATGTTGCTATCACTGATAAAGATGATATTAATGTTGCTCTTGAAGACTTAGGCAAACTTAGTGCCTCTGCACAAACTGCTTTAAGTCCAACCGAAACTAATCTTAATGATTTATTAACAAAAATTGAGTCATTAGAAAAAGTTGCTACTGATGCACAAAGCTTTAAAACACTACATAGCGAAGCACTCGCTTTAGAAGTTGCCACTGTAACAGAAGATGATCGCGAAATTATCGAAGCTGCTTTAGAAGCTTTTGATGAATTAGATGAGGATGTAGCTGATTTATTAACTACTGAAAAAGGAAATTTAGATAACTTGCTTGCTGAATTGAATAAATATGTTTATATTACTTTCACTAACCCAGCAAATAACGCCACTGAAACTCAAAAAGTTGAAAAAGGCGTCGAAGTAACATTACAAGTCAGTAGCTTTACTTATGGAGAATATCAAATTGTCGAGTGGAATACTGCAAAAGACGGCTCTGGAGATTCCTATGCAATTGATGAAAAAGTAACACTCAGTTCTAATTTAACACTCTATGCTCGTTGGGCTATGTTGGGTGAAAACCCTATTGAATGGCCTTCAATCTGGGGCAAACAAGGATAAAGGAGGATAAAAACATGAAAAAATTATTTAATATTTTACTTGGTGTTGGCTTGCTTTTCGGCGCTACTGCTGCAAGCAAGGCACCGCCTACAATTAAGCCTGCTGTCAATGATAAATTAGCTGAATTTTCTTTAATAGGTAACGGTGGATCCAATACATATGATAGAAAAACCGTGGCTGATAAAGTTACAACTTCAAGAGACTGGGTTATGTCATCTGGTCAAACCACTTTTTTTGGAAGAAATAGTGCTGGATCTATGCTAGCTGGAGCTACTGCAAATGATTTAAATGCTATAAAATCTGTTTTTCCAAGCGCTACTGCAAGTACTACTGGAGCTGCTGGCGTTTATTCGCAATTTGCTATGCAGAATATTGGCAAAATCACCTTAACTTATAGTGCTGTGAGCGGTATTGCCCCAAAAGCTTATATTGCTTCATCTACTGCACTCACAAATGCTTATTCTCTAGTTGCTTTAAATGCTGATGGCTCATTATCAGCCCAAGGTGTTCAAACTGCTATTACTACTACTTTTACTTTTGAATTTTCGACTATGCTGGATTCTACTTACTTTGCTTTAGTTTTTGAAACAAGTACTTATTGTCGTCTTACTAATCTTGTAATTTCATTTTATGAAGGCGCCACTAAAACAGAAGCAGATAAAGTTGCTGATACAAAAGCAAAAGTAGATGCTGAATTAACCAAAGTCGCTAATAGTACAAGCACACAATTACCAGTGACTGATACTAATGGCTCAACTATTTCTTATTCTTCTGATAATTCAGCCGTGTCTATAGATAGTAGCGGTAAAGTCACAATTGGATCTGCAGCAACTGGTTCTACATCCGTAACTATAACAGCAACCATTACAAATGGTGCAACTGATGATACTACTTCTATAACATTTGATGTTAAAAGCTATCAAGAAATTGCTGACGAATTTATTATCGATGATGCGATAGAACTTGAAAGCTTATTATCTGGTTATGATGAGAAAACCATAAGTGTTGATACTATTACCTCACTACCTGTTGTTTTAACTAATGGAAGTACTGTGGCATGGGAAGTTACCAACCCACTAACTAACCCAAACCTAGTGTCTATAGATAATGATGGTAAGGTAACTGTCAATTTAAGAACTAGTGATGCGGAAGATGGCGAAGTAGTTATTACTGGCATTATATCTTGTGCATATATGGGGGAAGATGCTAGTGACACTATGGAAGTTTCTATTATAGTCACCGTTGCTGTCGCTCCTTCTTCAAGTTCCATTACTTTTGAAGAACATACAGATTTAAATCTAACTGATTTAGCAGTGAATTCCAGCCATGAGTTACCAATTCTTCCAGATGAATTTGGTAGAATATTTATAGGATGGAGAGATAAGGACTCTAAAGTACTCTATGCTCTTGAATATGAACTTACTGTAACTCGTGATTATGTGTTGTCTGCTGAATTTAAAATTAATTATGTTGAAGACGCTGATACTGTTTCTAGTATGACATTTGATTCTAGCTTAGAATCAAGTAGCAAAACAGATAGTTATACTACCGCTCAAGCGAAAATTGCACCATGGTCATATAGTCTTGCAAGTAATGATAGATTTAGTAATGATCGCTATGTGAAGCATCTTACTTTATTCAAAGAAATCAATCTTTCAAAGCTTCAAGTAAGTCTCACCGGTATTCCTTCGTCAGGCGGTACTGTATCTTATGGTTTTGAAGTCAGACTTCTTAATTCATCAGGAGCCATTATAAATGAATTAACTGCCACTAAAACTCTTTCTTATACCGCTGCTACATCAGCTACACATGATTTCGCTACTATAACAATACCTAGTAGTACTACCGTTTATGGTTTAGAAATCTATTGTACAAGTAAATCGGGTACTCCAAATTTAGATATTACTAACTTTAAATTTGCTTATGAATATAGTAATCTTCAAGTAAATGCCAATAATACTGGTATTCGCTTTGGAACTACTTTTAATATCACTGCTTATGAAGATGCTGGCGTTTTAGTTATACCATCTAGACTCTTAGATGATCATGAATCTGTAGCTGATTATTATCTTAATCACCAAGCTTATGATAAAGATAGTAATACTTCTTCTATGGTTATTGATATTAAAGCAAATAATGTATACAAAAACATTGATTCCATTAAATTCTCAGGCTTGATTACAAATTTGCCTACGGAAAAGTATAATGATGTTTTAGTAGCTACCTGCTATTATGTTGTTGATGGACAAATCTATTTCTCTAATGAAATCAGTTCATCTCTATCAAGTGAAGCCCAAAGCTTAATTGATGCTGGTGGCTTGGATGCTGATGACTTAATTGCTCTTACCTTCATTGCATCAAAACTTGTTGCTTAAGATTTAATTTTATATTTTTAAAAAAGGGCTATTGCAAGACTAAAATTGCGATAGCTTTTTTTATGCAATTTGTTAGAGTATCTCTGTCTAAGATGATATTCTATGTCCTAATTTACAATTTTTCAGCAACAATTACTCGCTCAATTAAACTAGGTGAGAGGCAAAAAAATATTTCTTTTCTTCAAACTTTAGAATGTTTCCAATTCGAATTTGATTATTAAAAAAGAAATGTTTGATTGATTTGGAGTGGTATAGCAACTACAATCCTTATCGATTATTTGCTGAGATTATTTACGCTTTTCGCGTCACTATGGAAGTCTTAAAAAAAGGTTTTGCAACAGCCCATTTATATTATATTAATCAATTACCATATTTTACTTGCAAATTCTGGCATATCAATAAATGGATTGCGATTGCCTTGCAAATTATATATATAATTATTTCTGTTCATTTCAAATTCATCAACTGGATCTTCATTATGCCATTTTAATAATGTCGACAACTTTCCTAGTGTTGGAGCCTTACTATCATTACCAGTTATGCTATCAACAAGTTCTAAATCTGGACCACCATCGCTTTTACCTTCAAAACGCACTGCCATGTAAAACATTATTCTAGCAACGTCTCCCTTAACTTTGTCTCTTGGCTCAAAAGTATTAGAAGTTGTATAGCATTGATCTTCAGGATCAGCATATGTAACAGTAATTGTTTGACCATAAGAATTATATTTAGTTACTGCGCTGCCGCCTTCATCAAAGTCTTTGCTGTTTCTTGTATTATTTACACCATTATCTGTTGGCATCAAATGATGAATATCTCTACCCGCTACTTGACTAGCAAAATTTCCATGTGACTTAGCCCAAACGTGCTCTTTGTTCCAACCATCTGGAGCCGATTGTGTAGCTCCTTGATAAGTTTTTGGAACACTGCGGCCAGTATAGAATAAAATTACATTATTTGAATTGTTTGGGTCTTCATTAGCATTAGCGATATACGGATCACAATTATCATAAGTATATGGTATATGATGATCTTTAATTAATTGATATAACGAATTTTTTAATGTTACTCCAGTAGCTGTAGTAGAGATATCTTTATAATAGTCTTCATCACCAGAAATTATATCTTTACTACTTGTAGAATTTCCTGAAGAAGTACTACCATGAAAGGAGGAGGAATCACTTTGTGATTCAGCGCTTGAATCAGTGAGATTAGCGCTGGTTGATTGATTTGCAGTACTACAAGCTGTCACTAATAGTAGCGAGATCATAAAGATTTTTTTAGTAAATGTTTTCATATTTTCTTCTTTCTATTTAGCTCTTCATTGAGCAATTTGGTGTTTTACCATTTTTTTTCATTTCATTAATACCCCAATCATACATTAATTCCAAAATAGGCTGAATACTTTTGCCTTTTAAGGTCAAGCTGTACTCTGTTTTCGGTGGCACAATAGGATATACTTTTCGAATAATCAGCTCCTCTTGTTCTAATTCTCGCAATTGCTGTGTTAGCATTTTGGCAGTAGCATTAGAAATCTTTTTTCTGAATTCGGAGAAACGCAAAGTATTATCTACTAAATGCCATAAAATCAAAGCTTTATACTTCCCACCTATTAATTCTAAAGTAGTTGATACTGGACAATCAATAGTTGTGTCCATAAAGGTTCCTTAATAATATAAATGCCATCAATTATGCTCCCTATTGCAGCAATAATAACAAAAGTCCAAAGTCTTGTCAATTATTTCGCTATGCTAATAAGAAGATGGTGTATTTATCCAAATAAATGGCATTATTATAGGCTTGTTCTGCTAGTATGATAATATTAAAAAATTTAGAATAATTATCCTTTCATAATTAATACAACTGAGAGGCAGAAAACCTTACATAAATTATATATTTTTGATTATAATTATCAAAATGAATTAATGAGTGGATAAAGCAGGGGTTTTATAATAATATTGCTCATTCTTATCGGTTGTTTTCCAATATTAAGAATTAAATGATATAATTTATTAGAGGAATATTTAAAGAAAAATATGGATAAATTTGCCTTACCTGCCAAAATGATTATTATGAAAACCCATCAAAACATTCAAATGTCCTGGTTTGATCTTGATTATAATATGAATATATATCGTGGATGTAATCATCGCTGTATTTATTGTGACTCAAGAAGCGAATGTTATCAAAACGAGGACTTCGAAAATGTTTATTATAAAGATAAGGTACTAGAGAAAATCGAATTAGAACTGAGGAAAAAAAGACATAAGGGAGTAGTTGGTACTGGATCGATGTCAGATCCTTATAATAAGTTAGAAGAAAGTATGTTACTAACTAGAAATGCGCTAAAATTAATAAATGATAATGGTTTTGGCGTTGGTATTGCTACTAAAAGTAGTCTAGTCACTAGAGACATCGATTTATTAAAAAAAATTAGCAATCATTCTCCCGTTATTGTCAAAATAACAATAACCACTTTTAATGATGAAAAAGCGAGAATTATTGAGCCATATGCTAGTAACAGTACTGATAGATTCAATGCAATTAAAGAATTAACTGATAATGGAATATATGCCGGCATTTTACTAATGCCCCTCTTGCCTTTTATCAACGATAATGAAGAGAATATTATTAACATAGTAAGGCGCGCTCACGAAGTGGGAGCAAAATTTATCTATCCTGGTTTCGGTGTTACTTTGCGCGATCGACAAAGAGATTATCTATATAAAGAATTAGATAAAAGCTTTCCTGGTATAAGTCTTAAGTATCGTCAAAAATATGGTAATAATTATAGTTGCAGTGTACCAAATGCTAAGCGTTTATATGAAGTATTTAAAGCAGAATGTGATAGATACCACATTCTTTACGATATCAAAGATATAAATAAAGACTTTCGCAAAAAATATCAAATAGAGCAATTAACTTTATTTTAATATAAGGATTTAATCATTTCATTGCTTTTATAATACATTGACGAGCACCATCGAGCGATAGCCAGCTACGATTAGATATATTCCATTTTTCTGCTATCTCTTGAACTGTTAAAAATTTTATCAAAGTAGTTATCTCGCTAATTGTTATAATCATAATACTATTTTGCGGAACAATAGTCATTGTTATTGTTCCGTAAAATTAGAAGTATAATCCTTTATAACTAAAAAAACCCTTGCGGGTTTTTATTGTTTAATTTATTGATGAGTTAAGTCCCACCACCATAGAAAACCACTACAATATTCTAAGTAATCTTCTACTTCTGGCATAAAGCTGGTGATTGGATAAATTTTTCCATGCTCTTCATATCTGCCAAGGATAACATATCCCCAAGTATTGCCATGATATTCCGTAGCATCTGGATAATATCCTGATTCAGCATAGTGCTTTTCATAAGTCTTAATATCAAAAGTTATTAATTGAATATCATAGTACTTGCTTAAAACATTTTTTAATAATATTTCATCGCTTCCAAATATTGTCCAATCTTCAGTTAAAGCAAAATTTTTCGCTTCCCATCCAACTTGAACAAAAACATCTAAGCAATAATATATAGCTGTTTCATATAAGGCCAGAATATACTCAGTATCTTCATCTTCGATGTAATATTTAGCAACAAAAGCTTCATAATCGCCAAAACTACCATAAAGTGGTCCAAATAATAGACGATAAGAGTCATCGACGAATGTTTCAGCATATGCTATTGGATCAATTGGAGTTTCTTCTTCACTTGAAGAACTAGATGTTTTACAACTAGAGGAAAAGGAGAGAACAAATATTAATAATAATGAATATAATTTTTTCATAGTTTCCTCCTTAATTCTAACTATTTATATAAGTAGATAATTCATCAACCATAAAAGAGAAGAACGGTAGATATTCGCCAACGATACCTCTAACACCATTTTTTTCACCGATGACCAAAAAGCCAGTATCGGCAATTTCTTCATGATTGATACCTTCTGGAGTAGGTACATCATAATAAACGTAAACTGTTCCATCGAATTTCACTAATACTAATTCATCATAGTCAGCTAAATCCTCAAATCCTTCATCGCTTTGAAAGACATCGGATGGATCTATTAAATCCATTGCTTCTAAGTCATAAGTAACATGCCAGAACCAGTTAATATCATAAGCTATTGGGAAATAAATTTCATCGCAGAAATCAATTATCAAGTCAAATAATTCTGGCATATAAGTTCTATATGACCAATAATCAGCTACAAATTGATCTTTTTCAGCGGATAGAATATAGTTTAATTCAAAATAGTAATAGAAAGCTTCAATATAATTCTCTGAGTATTCTAGATATTCAGTAGGATCTTCTGGAGTTACCCATTTATATTTAGCAGGCCAAACAAATTTGCCACTACTGCTACTGCTATTTCCACCCTTGCCACCGCATCCAGCGACTACGAATAAAGATAGAACAAATAATAATATTTTTTTTAATTTCATAAACCAACATCCTTTCAATAATGTATTAGTCAAAGTATACCAGTAACTAAACTTAAAACTATAAATTTTAAAGTCAAATTACATAGTAGAAGTTTCGGAATAGAATAAGATATTATCAGTAGCTAAGCGGAAGTATTTGCTCATAGTAGTACCGCTCGATTCGATAACAATTCGAACATGTGAAGTAGCTGCGAAAGTTTCTTGTATACTAATATAAGATGCGGTAGCCAAAGTTTTAGCTTGATCTGTTAAATCTGCTGCTGTTGTCCAACTTTCTCCATCTGCTGAAGTTTGGAGTTCAACTTTTGTTAAATAACTACTATTGCTCCTATCGTTAGTAAGATAAGCTAATCCTAAGTTCATAGCAATACCTGTTACTTCTTCGCTTCCAAAATTAAAGACTGTAGCCGCACTGGCAATATTATAGTTTAAACACAATACTTGATTATGTTTTGGGAAAATATTCGTATTAGGATTTGAAAGTGTTGCTAATCCACCTTTTGTTCCAGTAACGCTAATCGTTTCGGCATCAGCTACTTTATCAACAAAAGAAACAACACCACCCGAGAAGTTAGTAAAGACTAAATCATGGGCTAAATTTTCAATATCAGCTTCAGGTAATTCTTTTACTGTAATTGATAATTTATTTGATTCAATATAAGTATTTCCGCCAGCCCAAGCTTTAACCCAAACATTAACTGTCCCTGGTTTTAGCGCCCTAATCGAGCCAACTACTTGATTCAATTCAATAACACCTGTTGTATCATCAGTCATCCAATCAATATCTAATACAGTTGTTTCTTTAGAACCTTCTGGTAGATAAGTATCTAATAAACGTACTAAACCATCCCAAGTTTGACCAGGATAAGTTTGACCAATATCCATAGTGCCATCAAAATAGGCAGGGTAGGCAATTTGTACTTCTTGAAGCATAATTGGATTCCAAGGATCAATACCTTTCCATTCAGCGAAAGTCATTACTGTATCGGCTGATGCTACATGTGGCGGTAGAACTCCATAATAGGTTGTTTCGCCAAAGTCGCCCATTTGCACAAGTATTAATTCTTCATCTGAAGCCCAAGTCAAACCGGCAACTTTTGTGATAGTGGAAGTTACTGAATCAACATAAATGAAAACTCCTGCATCAACATTGACTTCCAAGAAGGATTGAAAGACTGTTCTATTAAATCGTGCTAATGACAAATCATCAGCAATATAGTAATAGTTACCATTACTTTCATATTGGACAGTAGTAGTCTTTGCTAATTCTTCAATTAATAATTGCATATTAAAATAATTACTAGCATATGGATAGCCATAGTAATTATCTTTTATCCATGCATCGCCATTACTATATGTATTTGGAAAGTATGTATATAATTCACCTTCATAGCTGGTAAAGAAATCATATCCCATATATTCATCATAAGTGATTAGATAACCTTCTACAATTTTTTCTTGATAGTAGAAAAAGTCTTCTCCTTCACTATAGTATTCTGCTACATCAATTGTTAGATTGGTGTAACTAGTTTCCAAAGCATCTTCCCATATTTCCATTGAAGTCCTTGGATCTGGAATAACTACATCGAAACCAGAAGTAGTTGCACTAGATGAATTAGTTGATTCACCTTTTTGACAACCCACTAATGAAAAAGCCATCAAAGCAATCATAGGTAATTTTAATTTTTTAAGCATATTTGGTCCTCCTAAAATATAACTAAAATAAAGTTATGATAAAGTATTGTACCATAAATATTTATTAAGAAAAAGGCAAAATGTGATTTTTTTCTTTATGAAACCATTTACATTCGTTAATAAATATCTTTTTTTACCAATTTAATGCTAATTATTAAAAAATGCTAGAAGAATTACTCCCCTAGCATTTTAAATTATATAAGTATTTTAAGACTAATTACTGAACCCAAACATAAATAAGAAAATAAGGACTGGCACTTACTAATGAGACATAAACATCACCAATTCCATCTACATTTTTGTAGTAAAGATTATTATAATTATCACTCAAACTACTCATTTCAAATTCAGCAATAATACCATCATCTATATCACCAGCATTGCCTTTGGTCCAAATGCCTTCTAGTAAACTCTTATAGTGAGTTAACATATCCGCAGCAGAAACACCTGTTGCAGTAGCATGAAAGCCTAATTCATCTACGCCATCACTGCAATAATCGTAAAGATCGCTAGCCGCAAGTTGAGGTAAGAACAATGTTGGGAAAGGTAACACATCTGAATTTCCAGCACCAAGAATTGTTTCTAAATCAGCTTTTACAGCAGCGCTCCAATCAGCAGCAGCGGCCGCATTAACAGTAACATTGAAAGTTACTGATTTGCTTGCGTCAATTTTTGAAGTAGCAGTGATTTGAACTGGCGCCACAGTCACTTTTTTAGCCGTAATTTTGCCAGCAGTACTTACAATAACAGAGGTATCATCAGATGATGTCCAATTAACACCCTTATGAATAGAATTGTCTGGATTAGATACTACAGTTACAGCCAAAATCATGTCTTCCGCTTCATTTAAAGTAATATCTGTACTACCACTCGCTGAAATTGATGTTATCTCGACAACAGTTATTGTAGTAGTAGCAGATTTTCTTTCATCTCCTACCGATTTAAGAGTAATTGTAGTTGTACCGATTGCTACCGCCGTAACTAAACCAGTACTATCAATAGTTGCTACTGATTCAGCCGAGGAAGTCCAGGCAACATTATTATGTGGAGCAGTATTAGGACTAGAAGTAATTGTGTGACCTAATTTATGAGTTCCACCAACTTTAATCGCTTGTGTTGCCGCATTAGTAATCGCTAAGCTTGTAACATCTGGAATTACATTTAATGTAAACGATGCTTTTTTACTACTATCCACAGTAGAAGTGGCAGTGATTGTTACAGAGCCGACACCTTTACCATTGAAAGTAATACTATCTGAGGATTTTCCTACTTGAACTATATCAGTATCAGATGAAGTCCAAGTTACTGCATCATGTTTATATTTAGTAGCATCTGGAGTTGCAGAAATAGCAAGCAATGTAGTTCTTTGAGTATAAACAGTTTTTCCATAAATAATAGTATTTTCTGGATCATTAGTTGCTTGAACAGTTCCTACAATAGCAAATGAAGTAATCGCAATATTTAACGAAACTTGAATGGAATCTGACTTCTTTGAGTCAACAGCTGAAGTAGCTGTAATAGTAACTTTCTTTACTACTTCACTACTAGTATCACCAGCCGAAAGCATTCCGTTTTCATCAACCGCTATAACTGTCGGATGACTAGAGGTCCAAACTACTGCTTCATTATCAGGACCAGCGACACTGGCAACAACAGCTACTGATAATTGGTGTGTTGATCCTTTATCCATCGCACCTTCTGGAAGACTTCCAATAGTTACTGAAGAAATAGTTACAGTATCTTCGGAATCTGGAACAAAAAAGACAAGTAATTCTGTCGATGCATAATAATCATTATAATAAGCGGCAGCGTATAATTTACCACCTTCTATTGATTTTACATAAACCAACATATCTGATTCTAAATACATTGAATCTAATACAGCTACGATTTCGCTATTATTAGCTACAGCCTGAAATCCAATATGATTGCTTAAGGCTGTATTATAAGAGACCGAAAAGTCTAAGCTTTCTACAGATATGATTAATGGATATACATTATCTCCCGCATCATTATCCATAAGAAATGCTACTTCTGCTTCCGCTAACGAAATTGGAAGAACTGGTAATTGACTAAGAAGACTTGGATTGAAATCCAATACTGCTCCCAAAGAAGCCACAGACAATATATCTGCCCAATCAGAAACGGTTGGTGCGGTATCGCCAGCAATTACCATCTTTTCACTAGAATAACTAATATCTAATCTTATGACTTTATCTGCGCCGCGATATTCCGCTAAAGCTGGCAAAGTGGCGCCATCAAGAATATATCCTTCTGATGCAAGATCATCTAAGTAACTTAAAGCTGTCGCTTGAGCAACTTCCAACTTAATTTCAAATTCATATTCGCCTTCTTCGCCTGTAAAAGACGCATCAATTCCTTCTTCAAGGACATCAATTAATGGTAAATGAGTACCAAAAGCATCAGCAAATGGTTTATCTGTTGGCCATCCTTCTATAAATGATGGGAGTTTTGCAACTTCCTTTAATGTAGCACGGAATGTTACCACACTACTCACAACACTACCCATGAGAACTAGATATACTTCTTTAGTAGCATCTTCATCTACTTTCTTCGCTTTAATCGTGACACTTTCTGATTCACCTTCAACAGTGAAAGCAGCAAAGTCTGAACCTAGAGCAGCAAAATAACTAGCAATAATAGAAGACTGAGCTGCACTTGAGGTAATATAAACTATTTTACCAGTGCCATCTTTTGCTAAAGTATAATCCGTAATAAATGGAACAACCGGTATTGATATACCAGCACCTAATACTTCTTCGATAATCGCTAAATCAGTCGCCGACCAAGCAGTTAAAGGATCTACTGGTTGGGGATTTTCAGAACTACTAGTATCACTTGATACTGGTACTGAATCAGATGCGCTGCTTGATGATTGTGCATTGGATTGACAACCAGCTATAGCAAAGACTGATAATAGCAGAAATAATTTTTTTAACATAAAAACCTCCTTTTGTTTTTATTAATTATATCGGTACTTTTTCATGAATTCCTTATGAAAGTAGTTACAAAAAGGAGGTTTTTATCAAAAATGTTGCTAAAGTTAAGAAAATTTTGTGAAAAACTTGAATTTTTATTGAAAAACACTTATTTAAATGCTTTTATAAGCAAAACCTATGCTGAAATTATTAATTGCGGCATTATAAATTAATTCAACTTCTATAGTATATTCTAGAGTAGTTAGTAAATATACGCTGAATTGGTCACCAAAATCTTCATAATCTCTTTGGTGAACGAATGAGCTTTGAAGTAATATCAGAGCATAAGAATCGCGAATATCACCACATTTACTATCCATTATATAAATGTAATTAGGTGATTTATATAATTCATATAGTGGACTCAAAGGAGCAACATCAGGGATATAACCATGCAATGCTTCAGTAAATTTATTAATATCGGACTGACTCCAAGCTGCCAGTGGTGTATAATCTAGCCGATAAGTCTCAATAACCATTATTTTATAAAAATCATCATAATAAAAATCAATATATAGTTGGGAGTCCTCTGAATCAACAAAGACATAATGATAAATACTATTGGCTATTCCCTCTCTAACTAGTCGATAATTTTGATCTAATAATGCTTCTTTATAATCAGAAGTAATATCCGGACACGATGATTCCATTTTTATTAATCCTTTATTTATAGTATAAGTATAATCTTCTCCAAGTGCTGCTAAAGGAATTCTTTTTCCTAAATTAATATCCATTAAATCTAGTAGCTCTGGATTCCAAGCTGTAATAGGAGTATATTCATCACCTGGTTTTGGTGTTTCTTGTAAATAAACATTAATGTCATTGGCTTGATAAGTTGTGTTGAAACCAAAAGTGATTACGATGTCTCCTTTTACAAATACCGGCCAACCATCAATGGTTTTTTCATATTTATAATCAGCTTCAAGTAATATAGCAGTATATTCTTCAATAAAAGAATTTTCTTGATTCCGTGGATAATCATAGAAAATAAATCCCTCAGTATCAACGAAAGGAAAATTATGATAATAATATTTACTAAAAGGAGCAACTGGTATTTCTTCTCCTAATTCCTCAATCATCTTTTGCGCCATAAAATCATCCCACTTGGTAATTGGTGCAGTATCATAAATAATTTCATCTGCCACTGTCCAAAAAGCTACTATTGTCATATAGTTTCGAACATTATTATAATAAAGAATAATATGTAAATCACCTTCCAAAGTTGATTTAATAAATTCATAACCATCATCATTATCAATAGCGACTAGTTTATATGCTTCATTAGCAAGAACTTTACCATATGTATGACGGTAATCATTAACAAAAATTTCAGTATATTCAAAAACTCCATAATAAGCATCTACTATTGTAGTATTAGTATCCACTGATAACGGTGGTAGTGGAAGCAAAGTAGCCAATGTGCGTTCTTGTATTGCTCCATAATATAAACCCCAATCACTCATCGCTGTCGCAGGATATGCTAGCAAGGGGGTTGAGTAAAGCGTGAGAATAAAAGTAGTATTTTGACTAGTTGTAGCAATATTAATTATTGATGTTGTACCATAATAAAAGCCTATTGTATTATTCTCTATAAACATTGCACCGAAAGCGGAGAAATCTTTACAAATAGTTGACCAAGCAGTCGAGGCAAAAGTAATTTCTATTTTTGTTTCTTCCTTAATGCTTAAATTATATGAATTATCAGAAAGAAAATAAGGTAATTCCTCACCGATAGTAGATATGATTAAATCTTTTTCTTCCTTAGTCCAACTCTGTTTTGTATTAGAACTAGTTGAAGTATTTGTAAATTTGCAAGAAGTTGTAAGAAAAAAAAGTATAAATAGAAATATTTTGCGCATATTGACCTCCAATATTTAGTAGAGTATAACAAAAAAGTTAATATAAGGCAAATAATGGTGGCTTACAAAATATGGTAATTATTTTTTCATCACATAAAAAAAGGCGATTTCTCGCCAATTTTTAAAAAAATCTTTTTTCAGAAATTATTTAGTCATACCTGTAGCATATAGAAATTGATCTTCGCAAGATACACTAATCTCAGTAGCTGTATTAAAAGATACTTCTAATTCATTTCCTGCTTCATCTACAAATATATGAGTACCATCATTAATTTGTGTAAGAACAAAATCCCCTTCAAAAGTGAAATAACTAGAATCATAATCAAGAATTTCTGCTGTACCATCGCTATTAAATTTGATTGTTAAATTCCATCCATCTACTGTTGTATCATCCCAAGTTCCGACTAAAGCAACTGGCATTTCTAATGGCGCTGTTGTAGTTATTACAGTGAAAGTAACTGAGTCTTTTTTGCTGGAATCAGCTATTGATTCTACACTTATAGTAACTGTACCTTCTCCAACAATAGTCACATTTCCGTTTTCATCAACTGTTGCAACATCACTATTAGAGGTCTCCCATTTTACAGAAGCATCTGTAGCATCAACTGGTAAAACTTCTAATGCTAATTGAAATGATGGGGCATCAGCAGCAATATCTTTGCCTTCATAAGTGGCTTTATTAGTAATTACTACCGAATCAACTGCAATTGGAGTTGTAGCTGCTATTACAGTGAAAGTAACTGAGTCTTTTTTGCTGGAATCAGCTATTGATTCTACACTTATAGTAACTGTACCTTCTCCAACAATAGTCACATTTCCGTTTTCATCAACTGTTGCAACATCACTATTAGAGGTCTCCCATTTTACAGAAGCATCTGTAGCATCAACTGGTAAAACTTCTAATGCTAATTGAAATGATGGGGCATCAGCAGCAATATCTTTGCCTTCATAAGTGGCTTTATTAGTAATTACTACCGAATCAACTGCAATTGGAGTTATTATTTCAGGTTCTATAAAGTTAGCATCAAGATAAGCTATAATTTCAACAGATCCATAATCTTCACTAAAGTAAAAATCTATGATTAAATAGCTATCTAAGGTGGCTATGTAATATGATTTTGCAATAGGATCATTATTAGTTGGATCAACAGCTTTAAATCCTTCTTCTTCTAAAATTTGAGAATAACTTGCGATTAGTGTTGAATAATCTTCAATATAATCATAAATATTAAGGAATTCTATTTCACTCTCTTCATCAAAATTAATACCATAATTATAGTATTTAGTAATTGGGGCTAATGGCAACTCTGGCATATTTAACATTTCCATAGCATCGAGTAATAATTTTTCCCACTCAGTAATTGGAGCAGTATCATAAATTAGTTCAAACTCTTCATTATATAAACCAGCTTGGATTTCCGCCCAGCCAATTTCTGCATCAAATAAAAATTCAATGACTAAGGAATCTAATTGATACAAACCATCCATTAATTTTTCATAGCCTTTTGCAACTAAATTAGCTTCAAAGACTTCAACAAAGTCTTCAGACGCACTACCTACAGCACTTACCATGCCATATCCAGCTTCCACATAATATAATGGAAATCCCCAGATGGTATAAAATGGTGCAAGTGGTAAAACCTCACCGATTGCTCGTTCCATTAATACTGCTGAATATTCATCCCATTCAGTAATAACATCAAAATCGCCCATACTTCCAGCAGTATAAATCCAAATATCAACGCAACCAAAGTCATCATCATATCCAACTTCTAATTGAATAGTAACGCCATCTAGATCTTTGCTATATAAATCATATCCTTCTCCACTACCTTCATAAATAAATCCATTTTCATTAGAAATTAATATTTCATAGTAGGCATCGACAAAACTAAATGTTTCATAATAATAGAGATTAATATCGTAAATATTTATTGCTCCATCTTCTTCATAATAGTCAAACAAATAGTTAGTTGTTAAAGGTGCAACAGGAATTTCTTCACCTAGAAGTTCCTTTAAATCTGGACTCCAATCAGTAATTATATTTTGCAATAAAGCATCAATGTGCATCTTTCCACTTGCAAAATGTAAATCTACTACAACATATTTATGGCTGTCAACATTATAAGCATAAGTAAAATAAGTTCCATCATTGTAGATAGAATAATAATTATTTGCTAATAAGATATTTCCATAAGACGAAATAACATTACCAGAAGCACTATCGGTTATTTCTAAAATTTCTCCATAGCCATCATATTCTTCTATTGTCGCTGTATGCGAAGAAGTTATTGGCGCATTTGGCAAATATCTGCCTAATAATGTCGTCATTTTAGATTTAACATCTGCTGTCCAATCTACAGTAGTAACATTAATTGAACTACTAGAATCACTAGAACTACTAGAATCTTTGGCGTCTGTTTTACAACCGACAGCCCCTCCGACTAAGACAGCTAAGAGTAATATTAGTATTTTTTTAAATTTCATATTTTTCCTCCTGTATAAAACAATACTTTTATTAAGTATATATAATAATTAGGAAAAATACAATAAAAAAATGATGAAAGTAATAAATATATTAAATGCTTGCATGAGAATTCTTTATTGCTACAAAATAAAATTAGGTGATTTTATGGAATTTAAAAATTTTATAATTAAAGAAGAAAAAAATCAAAAAGTCTTATATCTATATATGAAAAACAACTTTTTTGCAATGGAAGCTGGAGACCTTGATAATCATGAACAAGTAACTAAAAACATTGAAAATTATATTAGAAGAAAGAACATTCCATTTTCTGGTAAAAAAGTAAAAGTTTTTGCTAGTTCTCTATTGATCGGTACCTTTTTTGTCAGCTGTGGCAAGAAAATTAATACTAGTACACTTCCTTCTTCTATTCCAAATTCTAATACTAGTGATATGGATACATCTTTTGATTCCTCTTTAGATAGCACTATACTTACTAATTATGAAAAAGTTCAACTTGCTAAAGAAAATCTGGAACTTGAAAATTTAGATAGCTTAGTCACAAGCTTTACTTTACCTTTAACTGGAACTAATGATACTACCATTACTTGGATATCCGAGAACCCTGCAATAATTATTAATAATGATACGGCTGTTATCACTAGAGATGATGATGAAAATATTGATGGATATCTAATTGCTACCATTACTTATGGTGATGTAAGTGATACAAAAAACTTTCCAGCTTTAGTATTAAAAAATCCACCTCCTGCTTGGCTTGATGACACAGAATTTACTATGGGAATAAACTTCGTTTTTCGGGTCACCGATCAATCTTACTCGGTCGATCTTAATTTTCCATATAATTATAATGGAGATGTTTTAATACCTAGTGCTTATAATGGCTTTCCTGTTCGCAGAGTGAACTATTCTGAAATCAACATCAATGGAAAACTTCGATTAGGCGCTAATATAATAGAAATTGCTACCATTGAATATATGATTGCTAAAAATATTGAAGTATCAGAATATAATCCAAAATATGCTGCCAAAAATAATGCTTTATACGAAGGAACAACTTTACTGCGTTATTTTGGTTCTGGAGGAGATTATGAAACTAGTCCTGATACCACGACTATTGGCCAAAATGCTTTTTCTGGTTATTTAAATTTCAATAATATTATAATTACCGATGGCGTTGAGGAAATTGCTTATCAAGCTTTTCTGGTTTATCTGCTAATTATTTAGAACTAGCAAATAGCGTAACCAAAATAGGTGATTTCATCTTCTCTTATAGCAATATAAAGGAAATTAAACTCAGTGACAACATTGAAGCATTATCTTCTGCGGCTTTTGAAGGTTCTGCTATGCTGAATCTCATTTTGCCAAAAAACTTAAAAAGTTATCGGCAGTGGAGCATTTGCCTTTACTGGTTTAAAAATAATTAATCTTCCTGATAGTTTAGAAACTATTGAACAAGATGCTTTCTATAACTCTGCGGTCGAATCTCTTTATATTCCTGACTCAGTTACTACTATTCGGCAAGGAGCCTTCACTTCCTCAACATCCCTACGCACTATTTATTTTGGTAAAAATGTTGCCGAGATCGGAGGAAGTATTTTCTCTGATACACCGAATTTAACTAGTGTAGCTGTATCTCCACTCAATAAAAACTATTCCGCTTTAAATAATGTTCTTTTCGATTATGATAAAACCGAGTTAATTGCATATCCCGGTGGAATGATTAGTAACTATACTATTCCTTTAACCGTTACTAAAATTGGCGAGGGTGCCTTTGCTTCGTGCTGGAACTTAAACAGCATTAAATTGCCGAATGGATTAAAAGTCATTGAGAAATATGCTTTCGCTGGTACCAGTCTTTTAAACGTTGAACTACCAGAAAGCTTAGAAGAAATAAAAGAATATGTTTTTGCTGGTAATTTTATAACTGTCACAGTCAAAAAACAGTCAAGTCAAGGCGTTATCAAAATAGCTAGTAATTCTTTTGCTAATAATGTTACAGCTATATATGTTCCTGATAGCACGAGTCTTAATGATTATAAAAACGCGCAATTTTGGTCGAGTTATAAAGCGAAAATATATGTTACTGAAGCTTAATTAATACTCTTTTCTTCTTATCTTTTTATTAGACTTATTCAATAATGCTTTACAATATTTCTGAATTTTTATAAAATAGAGTCATAGGAGATTCTATGGAAAATAAAAATACAAATAAAAAATCTTTTTTCATGATTAAGGAAAAGGGATCAACAGTGAGCAGAGAAATACTAGCAGGGCTAGTTGTTTTTTTGGCAATGATATATATTTTACCTACCAATTCCGCCATTTTAGGTGATGCTGGTATGGATACCACAGCGGTTTTCATCGCTACTGCATTAGCTAGTGCCGTTGCTTGCTTGGTAATGGGCTTAATCGCTAAATTCCCTGTAGCATTATCGGCTGGCATGGGGCTTAATGCATTCTTTGCTTATACTGTTTGTGGCTCACTCGGCTACACTTGGCAAGAAGCATTAACAATTACTTTACTTGCTTCCATCGTATTCGTAGTCATCACTCTTACGCCGGTTCGGAAAATGATTATCGAAGCTATTCCGAAATCATTAAAAAATGCTATTATTGTTGGTTTAGGAGCTTTTATCGCTTTCGTTGGTTTAAAAAATATTGGTTTAATAACCTCAGATCCAGCAACATTAGTAAAGTTAGGCGACTTAAGTAATCCTGCTGTTCTCTTAGGATTATTTGGAGTAGTATTGGTTCTTGTTTTCTTAAATATGAAAGGCAAGATTTCCAGCTTCGCCATAGCTCTATCGATGCTTATAACTGCTTTAGTTGGTCTTATTCTTCACGCTATGGGCGTGAAAGGAATGCCATCTTTTGAAGGTTCTACATCCTATGATTTAACATCAATTAAAAGTATCTTTGGTCAATCATTCTTAAACTTCGGCGTATTATCTCGCCCAGAAACGTATGCCATCATATTCTCATTTATCTTCGTTAACTTGTTTGATACTACTGCTACTTTACTATCAGTTGGTAAGGGCGCTGGCATCTTAAACGAAGAAGGCGAATTAATTGGTGGTCAAAAGGCGATCTTGCTGATGCTAGTGGTG